>UZAE01013278.1:13388-24384 GCA_900617975.1 Rodentolepis nana | reverse complement strand
GTTTGTTAGAATAAAGTGAAAAGGCTTTGGCGCAACCTTTGCAGTAGAGTGAGTGGAGAGTACGCTGTGGTGGAGTAAGTACTGATTTGGTACTTTTAGCATATTCTACACGTTACATTTCCATATCCACAATTGTTGGAGAATTCTATTGTTTACTTGCATTCACATCTTCCACTTGGAGCTCATGTCCCTACTTCATGGGGTGTGTGCGTGTGTGTGTGTGTTTGTGCTAATGTGGCCTTTCATGCCCCCACTTCAGTTCACTTCACTTCTGCCTCCAATTTTGAGTTCAGTTTTGGCCAGTTGCTTAGTTTCACGTGTTTCCAATGTGAGATCTCGAGAAGGTGCCTCACTTCTTCTTCCTTACAATCCCGATGGAGCCATCACAAGATGTTTGCAGTTAAATGTGGCCTAGTGGGTAATTTTGGGTATAGTGGTAACTGTAGCTCAGTAGACTGTGGAATGTTACTCTATAACACCTTCCCACTATCGTAGTCCTACCTAACTCGCTTGCTCTTGTTTATGTCAACCTGAAAATATTTATCCAAGTGCTCCAACTCTTCACACTCAACTCTGTTGAATTGGAGAATGTTTTCACCTAAGGCGATTTCAAGTGCAACTCTGACATTGGAACACTTGTGAAAGGACAAGGAGCTTCGCAACCAACATGCCACACTTCTGCTAATGCTCCATTTCAGAATATGCAACGAAGAATGCGGAATGCAGGATTGGCGCTTAATGAAGCTGTTCATTGCTACAACAAGAGTTATTGCATTGGGCGCGTTTCAGTTATGTGGCCAAATGTATTGTCACCTCCCTTCAACTACTTGCATGGAATCATTCCATGGCACTTATTTTACCTTCTCAACGTCATCCCATTTTTTCGATCGATTTAAAGGAGATCGGTAGAGTTAGACTCTTCCCACAGGTGGAATCTGTCAACTTGGAAATCGATTCCAGATTAATTCATCAAATGATCAATGGTGGCAGTGAAAGTAGTGAGGAATTTAAATTAAATGAGAAAGTTTCCTACTTACTTCCCAATTGCGTATGCAATATAATAAGCAATGACAGTAATATAGTATTCGGCATAAATTGTAAAGTGACTAAACGCCTATTCTATTGTTGCTTGATGACAAATATCATTGCGCACGAGTGGCATTTTGCCTTATTAGTGCCAAGAATGGCGTCCGATGAAATTGGGATTAAATATTGATTAGTAAGCAGCGGCTGTTGTCACGGTAGTAGCAGACGTGAAGGTCTGTGTAAATGACAATCCAGTGGTTTTCTGAGGCAATATCGATAGCTGTGGTGCAGAAACCTGTTTGCCAGTTTTTTACATGTCAAGAAGTAAAGATCTCCCCCACCCACAACACCACTCCGTCTCCCCTTGTAAAATGAAAATGTGCCTCTATACATTTGGCTCATCCAGACTTTTGGTTAGCAGACGTAGACTAGAAATGGCAGGTACTTGGAGCACAATAAAATGTAAAAGAGGAGAGCAGGTTGCTATTCCCAGGCGCAATCTATTTTGGTGTGCCTCGAGAGATGGAATAAGAGGTACTTAAATTTCAAATCCATACCTTTCTACAGTCCCAGTGTCAAGGGAGTGATTAGTCTCTGAAACTTGGTTAGAAGTCGTTTTTATTCTACTTAAAATAATTCAGTAGGAAATATTTGAGCCTTTTAATGATTTTGCACTGCAAAAGAAATGATGACCTGGATATTGTGCGTGGATAGTACTTCGGAATGAGTTGAAATCCCTCTTACTCGTTGACGTGAAAGTAGTTGCAGCGGAAGAAATAGAAGGAAGATGGAATCAATTAGTAAAGCATAATTGGAAATTGGAGAAGATTCGAACACATTAGACAAAACAATTATTAAATCAATTATTATTAATTTTAAATGACAGGCGCTTTGATAGTTATCATCAACCCTTTAGCTGACCTCGGGCTTCACAGAGAGTGGAAACAGTAGAGTGATTCACAGATATAGAAAAGGCAGACAGACACAAACAGATACAAAGGCAGAGAAACGGTTTAGGTGTGGTTAGGACTGTGGAAGTGGTGGAATATGACATACAGTGGGGTGATGGTAGTTTGAAGTCAGAAGTCAACAACCGGTTGATAGACTTTTGCCATATTATATTCGAATATGGCATAGAGTGAGGTGATGGTAGTTTGAGAGGTCGAATATGACATACAGTGGGGTGATGGTAGTTTGAAGGATGTCGAATATGACATACAGTGGGGTGATGGTAGTTTGAAGTTTCGAATATGACATACAGTGGGGTGATGGTAGTTTGAAGTGGAAGTAGACGAATATGACATACAGTGGGGTGATGGTAGTTTGAAGTCAACTGCCGGTTAATAGATTTTTTGCCGTATGGGTCTGTTGCCCAAATATGACATACAGTGGGGTCATGGTAGTTTGAAGTCAGAGGTCAACTGCCGGTTTATAGACTTTTTGCCGTGTTAGGGTTAGATCAACTGCCGGTTTATAGACTTTTTTGCCGTATGCGCATACACAATGACATACAGTGGGGTGATGGTAGTTTGAAGTGAGAAGTTGTGACATATAGTGGGGTGAGGGTAGTTTGAAGTCAGAAGTCCACTGCCGGTTTATAGACTTTTTGCCGTATGAGTATACTTTGTAACATACAGTGGGGTCATGGTAGTTTGAAGTCAGAAGTCAAGGCATACAGTGGGGTGATGGTAGTTTGAAGTCAGAAGTCAACAACCGGTTGATAGACTTTTGCCATATGAGTATACGTTGCCGAGGGTGCACCACGTGGAAGTACTCTATCGCACACCCCATATACAAAGCACTTATGAACTCAACTTATTGATGCTCTGTAAAGTGGTTCATGAGCTTAAGCCATTTGGCAATCTTGACGTCTCCTCAAGTTCTGATCAGTTCACAACCTCCACTGCTTACGCCCTTGTTATCACGTAGTTTCTGAAGACTAGTAGATCCCTGCTCAGAACAAACCTTATTTCGTTCCGAAGGACGCCCGAAAATAGAGTTTTATTTCCTACCTATTCGTCTTCCTCTAAATTGCATCCTCGAACGCGAAATTACCTAAAGAAAGGCCCCCATTGTTGACCCTGGTGATCTGGTGTTTGACATAACAAAATCCCTAGATTTATTGATCCATTGTAGATATTAATGAATAGTGCTTCGTAGTTTGAGATACTTCACTTCTCCTCTCACTGAGCCTTCATCATGCAAAGCAGACTTCACACTCTGATTCAGTAACCCATGCAATCCACCTTTCGACCAACTGCCTAAGTGAAGACACCATCAATGCAATTCAGCTCTTCTTCCATCAGGAGTCTTCATCAACTGAGGAATTCAGTTGACAACTTCTCCTGACATCCATTGCCCAAAGCCAAATCTTCACGTGGAACCACTAAATAAATTGTGCTCTTAATTCCCAACTCCTTACCAAGTGTTGCATTCATTTGGGTGATTAGTGATGGTGCTCGAGAAACCAACACCGTAATGCAATAGGGCTTCGTACCAGGAAGCAGGGAAATGAACAAAAGTTGTCGCTGCCTCTCAATGCAAAGTCCACACAAAATCAATGATCCCAATACCGCCCAATGCTTACATAAATTACATTCTGTGAGGCCGCCACCGAAACTCTTTACACAAATTGTTTCAGAAATGAAATCACGAAATAGGCAACTCACGAGGATTCTTCTAATGTCAAGCGGAAAACTGAATAAGAGCTAAGTTTAGTTTATAGATGGTGTTTTTAAAGTTGTTTCCAATGCATTATTTTTGAACAAATGGCAAACATCCTCCAGCATGCGGCATTTTATTTCTACAGATGGGAGTTCTGAAACATTGTTTTCGCCTAAGGCAGCTTTCAATGTTGTTGAACCAATAATATCCTCATGAAGTTACTTTAACGTAATCTAAATTTTTGATCTAACTTTCCAATGAATAGACTTATTAAAAATTAACGTCCACCTATAAAAATACTGAGACATATGACGCCTTACTTAATACATTTTATTCAAGGAAAACAATATGAATAAATCCTTTTTTATATTAAGAAGGATTAGAGTTCAACTTATCATTTGGCGATGTGGGAAAGGTAGATGATAATTTTTTTTTCCAAGATTTGTGATTGGTATATCTTTCAAGAATACTAAATTGTTGCAGAGACAATAGGGAGAAAACTATACTAAATAGGTATAACCTTAACCATGGCACATACCATTAAACAAATTTGAATTAGGTTAAATTAGTCTGTCATCGTTGATTGAGCCAAGATCCTCTACTGTAGATATTAGGCAAAATTATTGATACCAAGTTTTATTTACAGAGCAGGTTTAATTAATGATTCCAGTTAAAATTCGGTGGGTGACTTTTCAGCTCCAAAAGTGTAGAGAAATTTTAATCAGACTTATATGACAAATGAGGGGTGTGTGATAGACTTACCTCCACGTGGTGCACCCTAGGCAACGTATACTCATACGGTAAAAAAGTCTATTAACCGGCTGTTGACTTCTGACTTCAAACTACCATGACCCCACTGTATGTTATATACGACCACTTCTACAGTACTCATCTTACCCTTTCTCTGCCTTTTTGTCTATCCCTTTTACATCTTTGAATCACTCTTCTGTCCCCCCCCCCAGACTTTTTTCCACTTTGATGTTCCTTCCCCTCTGTGAAGCTTGAAGTCAACTAAAGGGCTAATGATAACTATCAAAATGCCTGCCATTTGATATATATAAATAAATAAATATGACAAATGAGGGCAAGCGATTTATAAATGCAACAAAAACTAGAAGCGATCGATGACCTAGCTGATTGTCAAACTAATTCACCTGCATTGTGAATTTTCTGCAAAATGAAAATTGAAATTTATTTATTATTTTTTCCCATAAAATATTTTTTATCCCATGGGGTGAAATTATGACAACAACTAAGCGAAAATTATTTTCTGATCAGGCAAATTTGATAGTGAATATATATTTTAATAACAATTAGGGGGAAATAATTTCGTAATAATAGTAGTCGATTAGCGATGTATCCTTCTGAAAATTAAATGAGTTTTGTACTATTAAGCCCCAATAAATTACAACTATATTAAAGAATATATAAAATTTTAAATTTATTTATTGTCAACAGGTAACCTTATTTTAATTTCCTTGTCTCCATTTTTAGATATACGCACCCACCTCGAATTGGTGTTTATCTTAAAGGAGCTACATTTAAAAAATAGGGAAATGGTACTTTTCACATTTCTGTTATTTTTTATTAATTAGGCTGGCGAACATAGTGATGTTTTGGAAATTGCTGATCTCCTTTGCGCTCCAAAAAAATTAGATAGAGATCGTGGCGAAACTTTATTATTAGGAAGGGGATTTGAATCAAATGAACTTAAGGACATAATAGAATGGATCATGGAAAAGTCTGATAATTTGCATCAGTGGGAAGATGTATGATGCTCATATTCATGATTTATATTTTTAGCTATTTGGTGCACTGACGATGTCTAAAATCTTACTCGAAAAAGTTCCAACTAACAGCCTGGATTTATTTAATTTCAGGGAAGACATGATTATCAAGTTACCTGAAGTTGACTGCAGTTGGGAATATCGAGTTCGTATTGCAGCTGGAGAATTAATGGGGATTCTTTGCAAACTTGGAGGTGTCGACGTTTTTAAAAGATTTCTCCCCCGAATCAAACAGGGCATTGTGGATAATTTAAACCGCGACCCACTTAATCCTGTTAAGGAACAGGAAGAAGCGCAGAAAGAACTTGATTTGGTTATGGTAAGATAACAAACAGATTTATTGTGTCAATTTTTACATCGTTCTTAGTAATCTAATGGTTTCTCATGTTCTCAGGATACTAATCCTAATTTAAGCAAGAGTTCTCTAACTCTCTTCCACGATACAGCCGGTTGGAAGAATCTTGAAACATGGATGAAGTCTCTCCACTACTGTGTTGAAGGTCTTGGGTCCGAGCGCTTTAAGACTTGCTGTGACCCAGAAATCATCACTATCGTGTTTAAGGCTGTTAATCACACCAATAGATTTGTTCGAGAGACCGGCTATGACGTCATGGGTACCATCATTCAAAATCAGGGTTGTGGTGGCTCTGGTGTAGGTGAAGATGGTCAAGAAAATGTCTCCGATTACATTCGCGTGGCGCAGCAGCTGAGAACTGGTCTTGGAGATAATTGGAGTCGTGTAAGAATGGCAGCCCTGAGAACAACTCGTCTTTTGTTTGAGGTTTCTCCACCTCCTGGTCAAACTCATGAGGGGGTTTATCCAATCCTTCTGCCTCCGCTCTGTCTAAATCGATACTATGTTGCAGAGGGTGTCAAAGTTTTCAGTCAACAAACTTGGTGTAAAGTGACGGGTGGACGGGGTCGTGAAATTCTTACGGGCATTATCGTGCCTACTCTTGATTACTATGTGGAACAGAGCAGAGCAGATAATCATGCTGTAGGTTTATTGTTTTCGATATTTCATTGGTTTTTACTAATCGTTATCTTGGTGTAATTAACCGAAATTTGATGAAACTTGGATGCTAATCTTTTTAGTATGTTTCGGTTAGTCATAAGTTGGAATTAATTGCTGAGATTGGGCATGTCTGTGCTAGCTTTTTCTTGGTTACCGATCTTTATCATTGTTGTTTTTTACCTTACTGTTATTTCGCATTTTAAACTATTATTTACACTTATGTATTTAATTTAAATATCTTTTCGAATTGATTTATTTTACGCTAAAATGTAACGTTTTATAATGGTTCATGCTTCATTTCATTAGGTTTTTTTCTCTAAACTAATAGATTCCTGAGCTTATGTACTGATTCCTATTGACCAAAAGATCAGTCCTAGTTCCAATTTGAATTAATAAGCCGTCCGTAGGTTTCCATTTTCTTGATGTAGTTTCTGATTTATTGAAATGACTTGATAAAGGCCTGTTTTTGCTCAAGGTAATCGGTTTATTTAAAGTTGCTTTCCAGATGAGTCATTTCACTTTCTTAGTACTTTTGGTCTTGCTCAATTCCCTTGCTCTTGCCTCAATACTGCCACTACTTCTATTGAACTTATTCAATCTGATCGGTAGAAAATGATGGCTTATTTATTTTTTCCTCAAAATGCCATTTAGAGCAAGAGATGCATTACTTTGAATATATTTAAATTAGTCCTTGACAAATGGCAAATCTCAATTGTGATCAGCACTTCTGTGCCCTTGTAATCTAATTTTAAGGTATTTTCCAAATTTGGGTCGTAGTCTGATCCTATGGGCCTTTAGAAAGGGTTTTTTGGGGAAGACGATTTGCTTTGTTTCGGGCGTTTTTAATCCCACATAAAAACGGCCCTTAATTTATCCTTAGCGGGAATTTGGAATTAGCTGAAGCTAGATCTAATTGTCCTTGGGCTTCCTTATTAGTTTGTCAACTATGATTAACTTGACTTTGTTGTTAGAAACAAATAGGTAGGATGGGCTCGCGGGTTTAGGGATTCGAATAGTAAAG
This sequence comes from Rodentolepis nana, assembly GCA_900617975.1. NCBI lineage: Eukaryota > Metazoa > Platyhelminthes > Cestoda > Cyclophyllidea > Hymenolepididae > Rodentolepis > Rodentolepis nana. The sequence continues at coordinate 16,871 of UZAE01013278.1, read as the reverse complement.
ACATCAGTAATAGAATAAAACGAGTGCACACTGATTGCATGTAAAATTCCCTTCCCTCTTTCAAATTTCTATTCCAACTCTCCAACAATTTTCTTTGCACCCTTTTGAATTATAGATTCGTGAAGCAGCCTGCGCCTCTATGGCCGAAGTCGGTATCAAGCTGCCTCGGGATGCCCTTCATCCCCACTTGACCCGTCTCCTTGAAGCCCTGACTACCTGCTTCGCTGACGATAGTTGGCCAGTTCGTGACGCCGCCTGCATTGGCCTTGGTAACCTGGTTTCCATGTTTCCTCAAGAGACTCGTGAGGCTGGCTACAATGATCTTATGTCTCAACGTTTTCTCCACAACCTTGTTGATTGCATTCCGTCAGTGCGTGAAGGTGCTGCAGCGTCGATTGCCAAAGTCCTCCAGGGTGCTAATGATTCGGAGCTGGAAAAGGTACTTATGATTCTCTGTGGATATATGTGCGCTGTGGTAACTGAAACTAGTGGAGTTAAAGTAGGGTATAGTTCACGGTTTTCATCAAATAAATGCTTGTTGCTCTGTGTTGTGATCATTTGCTTACATAAATAGGTTATCTTGGCTAATGTTTTCCCCTTAAGTAATTTAATCACGATTTATTTAAGTGATATTCTATTCCTTGGTAGTTAAATCTGTGATTGGAAACGGTGTTTCACGAAGTTGAATGTACTTGACTATTCAAATTTAATTATCTTTCCATTTTATATAATGGTTTTAATTTATTCTCCCAAGAGAGGGAGGGAGATAGAGTCTTGAGGTCACTATTAAGATGCTCCCCTTCTATAAGATTCTTCACTTATCTCTGTAATTATCCATTCATGCCAATGAGTAAACTTCGTGACTTGAGAGATGTTCACGTTGAATGGTGATGATTTTTCAATAGGTCTAGTATTGTTGTAACTTAGTTTTGTGTTATATTATATCCAGTATTAAAATCTCAAGTGGAAATAATGTATGTTTAGATTACTTGAGTAATCTACTACTCCCTATGTTTATTTGCTAGGCAATTATTTCGGTATTTTTTTCATCTACAGATGTATCTTGAGTTCGCGGAAAAGCAGATGGATGATATTGTGAACCAGCCGAAGGATTCCAAAGGTGCTTCCACAATGTCGCGAGGTCCAGGAGGAGCCAACGTGATTGTCAAAAAGAGTACTGATGCTCACGACCCTAAACATACCAATCAGGTCATGTACTCTTGTGGTTCTCTTGCTCCCGGCGCAAAGAAAGGTACACTCGACTCCTCATTTATTGAATTCCGTTAGGGCTTCTTTTATAAAGCTACAACTTTTCATGGTCCATGAAAATTAATCCATTGCTCAGTGCTAATCTAGTGTACAAAGGATGAATCTTATGACTTGTGCTCAGATTCATCTTATTTTTCAAATCGCTTAAAGTATATTGAGTTGGGTGTTTGTTTTTTCAACCGCCCCTGTTTTTCGCATTCTTCCGTTCTAAGCTGATTATTATTGTATTTTATTATTTCAGTCAGTTGCGATTATTATAGGGCGAACGAATTTGAGTGGCGAAAATGGAAACCACCATCCTGCCATAATGACTTATTCTGTCTTGGCAATGGAGTTGGCTGTTGCTGATATCTTGGAATCCAACTTCTTAATTATATATTTTTATGGTTGGTAGCTAACGGTCCCCTCACTACAGTCTGGCGATATTCCTAGTTTACCCTTCTTTCAATTCCGCAGTAGCCACTTGCTGATTGGCTTGAACAATTAAAGCATGAATCAAAATAACCTTATAGGAAAAGCCGCCTTTTAGAAGAGTGTGATTACGTACCTTCTGCATTTTCCGTTGTTATTTCAGGTGGCAGTGGTTGCTGCATGGACGACACTTTCCAACGACCCAGTCAACCCTGGGAGAGGGCTGATGGAGCAATTCGTCTAATAGGGGAGATGGGAATTCACGCTCCCCAAAAGGTCACTGACAAACTCCTGGAGAAGATGGTCACTGCAGCCTCGCTAACACACTATCCTCATTATCCCTATCTTCTTGAAACCGGTGCTTTGCATTTATATTTATAATTTTTACCGATAACAGTCATACCATCAGTATCCACAATATTCTCCATAAAAGGGTAGAAGTATGGAATAGAAACAAGTCTTAATCAGAAATCTGGGTTTATTAAGTAGTTTTTTTTATATAGTTGGACCTATCATTGTACCTGATTCCGAAATCTCGGAGTGTTCCGTTTCTCTATTTTCATAGCTTTCCCGACTATTATGCTATCTATATCTTCTAATAGTCGAAGAGCTGTAGTTATGATTTAATGTGTACTTGTATTTGTTTAATGGGAATTGTCTAGGAATTAAATTACTAGGTTGTTTTGTTTCCATTTAGTGTTTTGTTCAACTCACTAATTCATATTTTATCTCTTTGCTACGAGTCCATCGGCTAGCTTAACTTATTTCACCTTACTTTGAGCAGAAAGAACAAATGTATTTTTAATCTTTTCATTTTTTAATGGGAAGGTGTAAAGTGCAACTGTTCGTCATCGCTGTATCACGATATGACATGGTCAACCGTCTTTATCGATTGGTCTATTGTCTGACCAATCATATTCTGACTTCTTTTAATGTGATCCAATAATTGGTTCAGTTTTCTCTGGCCAGGTAAAATCGGGACAAACCATATATCAATGGTATAAGTAGATTATAAGCTTCATCTGTAAATGTGTGCTTACGAAATTGACTTTGTTTGGTTAACTCTCTGGAGTTTGAGTAATGACATCAAATTCTGATTACATTAAAAAATTGGCTAAGCGTTATAATATTATCACTCTTGCGCCAGTTTCAACTATTCGAAAATATATTGTTCTTTTAGATCTACACAATAGAAGTTATATTCCGTTTTTGAACCATTGTATTTTGATGACTGTTAATTATGCAATTAGACTTTTCCATTTGTTGAAATTAAAAAATAATAAAATTAATCTTAAATGAATTTAAAAATCGCAATTTTTATTCAAAAATCAATGAATTACACTTAATGTTTGGGGATCTATTTAGTAGATTGTGTGCACTATCATTTATTTTATTTTTTAAATTCCACAAGTTGTTTCAGACTGTTCTTGTGAGTTGGGAATGAATTCCCTCAATTGGGGGTCTAAAATCCATTTTCCTTTCCTTTAGCTTGCTATACAATAAAGGCACTCTGCGAAGGTCAGCAGAAATCAGACTTCAAGCGCAACTTGGATTTCCTTTTACCAGTCCTGGCATGGGCTGTTTCAACTGATCAGCCTCTTCCAATTGTCGCTGCAGAGGAATGCTTAGCAACACTTAGCCAAGTTCTCGGTCCCACAGTCCTCCGTTCTCGTATTGAAGGCCACTTGGAGTCATCTACTGTTCCTCGTCTTCTCAACCACCTGCCTGGAAGGTGTTGAATGATTTACGTCGACTTCTCCGCGCTTTTGATCGTTACCTCACTCCCACCTCCCCCTCCCCCCC
>UZAE01013278.1:0-12046 GCA_900617975.1 Rodentolepis nana | reverse complement strand
AACGTACTTTTCGTCAATACTAACTCATCTGGTTCTCTTCTACCCTTCGGGAATATCACACCATTGTCCTACCTTTTGAGTAATTTCAATCCGTTTTATTTGCAAGACATTTCACTCAGACAGACAGATAACGTCATGATTCCCTCCTGAATGGTCGCTTTCAAGCAGTTGTCTTTTAATAAATGAATCTGAACTTAGCACACACCAATCTGTCACTCAAATCTCCACAGTGCTTTTGTTGTGTTCTGCAGGGATTCCAGTTAGCAGTGGGAGAAATCACAATGACCACCTCAATTAGTAGTCTTTTTGTGGTGATAATAAAAGGTGCATGATGAATGTGCTGGCTTCTTAACCGAATGGACTGCTGACTAGGCTGGTTGGAGATGCTAACCAGATAGACACGACTCTCCATTTCTTACCAATAATGAGAGTCAAAATTATTGCACTTATGGCGTGCATTAATGAAACACAAGTTTTACGCACTAAACTCTATACACGCTATAAAGTAATTAATTTTTGAAATATCTAACAAATATCTGAACTCAATAATAATAATAATAATAATAATGCCTAAAGACCTTTTGATATTTTCACTCCGAATTCGCCAATTCAACTACTTTACAACTTGGATGGTTTTAACAAGTAAGCACATTGGATGAATGAAAATCGATAATTCATTTTTCATGTTTCTCCAATCTATTTTTCTATTGGCCAGCACTTTTCTGTTTGAACTTTAAATCTAAATTGATTTTTTTCGAGGTAATCTAAAAATTTTAGAATAATTGAAGATGTGCCGTAGTGCAGCGTTATTTTAGGTACTAAACACTATACAGGCAATAAACTCACGAAACAAGTATAGAGCGGCTAGAATTAGTTAAGTGAAAAAATCGCAAATAAATTGTGATTTAAATCTATTAAATGCATTTTGTTTAAACAATAATTTGAAAAGTAAAAGGAAGTAGGAAATGAAACCTTCCCAATACTCACCTAGTTCTTTATTTAAGCATTATAGTTTTGTGGATAAATATATAAGATTGCAAATTTTTCAGTCTTTTAAATCACTCCAAAGATAACCTCAATTTTGACTTACTTTATTATTTATTTGTTTGAATTTTATTATGTATGAGTCGACGTCGTATTCACGTATGCGCCTGATTACTCAATATCACTTTCAGCCACACGATGACTCAATCTCTTTTCTTAAATTCAAAGCGCTCTAGTCTCTGAGTGTTTGTAGTAGATTACTCCAATGAATTTCAATTTAACCGAGGGGTTTGGTGGGGGGGGGGGGAGGGAACTTAGGTGAGCTTCATTATGAGTGAAATTCTTTGTGTGCCTCCTCTTCTTATTCTTGACCATAAGAAGGGTTAAATTGTAATCTCCAATGCTAAAAATTAATTGACTGCCATGCAAACCCGTAGTATTGTTGAAAGGAACCCTCAATTCCCCCCTTCCACCCCTGGGAAAGCTGGGGATCAGATCAGGTAGATTATCTCAAAATCGACCATTTTCCTTACCAAGTTAAGGTGTATATTTGGTTCAAATGGTTGGTCAGTTATTTGACACTAAACTTTTATCAATCTGATGGTCTTTCGCTCTCTGAACAAGAAAAATAATCAGTTTAAAACACTGTGGATTCGTTTGACTAAAGCAATTTTCACTTTATCTACACTCCGTCTAAATCCCTCCTTTTTCTAAGTCAACTCTATTCTAGCGATATTTTGTGTGTGGGTATGCCATAGCCACAACAATAGATTTCCAAGTTGTACTAAAACACAATTCGTATGCTATGAAATTGGGGCACTAAGAGGTTACGAAAAATTCCAATGAGTAATATTCAGAAAATGACCACTTGACTTAGTGGTTGGTATTCATGCCACTTAGGGTAAATTAAATTGGAAAGGCGAATTGCTGCGATACATCAAATCCCCTATTACCAACACCAAGATAAAGAAATCCCACACATTTTTTGACAAAAACTATGTGATTAATAATTACTGTCAGCACAAGGACTGCGAAAGACTTCGCTTCTCCACGAAGAATGAGTCATTTCAGTGGAAAATTGTCGTGTAGTGACTAGATCTGAGTCACCAGGTGCTAAATCCCGCGCAAATTTTTATTTTTAGATTTTCAGAGGGCATCCTTCAAGCACACAACTAGAAGTGCTCCAGTAGGAATTCGGAAGAATAGTGGAATTTTTAAATTGAAAAAAACATAAAGATATTGTGTTGAAGCGGTTTATTTTTATCCTGGCATTATCCAACATTCACAGTTGGAGTTTGCATAGTTTTCCACTGCTTCTACTAAGCATTGTCACCAATTTTATCTCCGCTTAATCCCGTGATGGAAGAGTTCCCGAACCTGGTAGGGCCGTTAACCTGTATTTTATTTTGTCTCATTTTGGCACCCACGTATAATGGTGAATTGGCTTTATGGTGGATAGTTCTACGAATGGACGCAGTTATTCAATTTGTTGAATGCTGTTAGTGGACGCTATTGTGTGTGGTTAATTACTTACTAAAATTTTAGATATGGAATTGAAAGTAATTTTCGAGAGTAAATGAAGGAGCAAAAGTTGGCAGATTAAGCAAAACATTTAACGGAACTAGCTATATCTAGCTTATTAAAAGCATGGCAGAAGTTGGAGTTTCTCAACAATGAGGCTCTGAAATTCTACTTCCCCCCCCCTTCCGTACAAGAAGGGGAAAATTTTTCCGAAAATTGTTGGGAGTAATATGATTGAATGCAGCACTTTGCTTTTAAGCGGACTGCGACCATTTCAAAATTAAAACAGAAGGCTTGCCAACCGATAAATTCCATGTCTCCCCACCAATGAACAGCATAATTCTGCAATATTATAACGTACACCTGAGGTGTGCAATAGACTAACCTTCACGTGGTGCACCCTGGGCAACGTTTACTCACACGGCAAAAAGTCTATGCAAAGTATACTCATACGGCAAAAAGTCTATAAACCGGCAGTGGACTTCTGACTTCAAACTACCCTCACCCCACTATATGTCACAACTTCTCACTTCAAACTACCATCACCCCACTGTATGTCATTGTGTATGCGCATACGGCAAAAAAGTCTATAAACCGGCAGTTGATCTAACCCTAACACGGCAAAAAGTCTATAAACCGGCAGTTGACCTCTGACTTCAAACTACCATGACCCCACTGTATGTCATATTTGGGCAACAGACCCATACGGCAAAAAATCTATTAACCGGCAGTTGACTTCAAACTACCATCACCCCACTGTATGTCATATTCGTCTACTTCCACTTCAAACTACCATCACCCCACTGTATGTCATATTCGAAACTTCAAACTACCATCACCCCACTGTATGTCATATTTGACCACTTCCATAGTACTCACCTCATCTTTTTTACGTTGTGTTTGCCTCTTTTACATCTTTGAAACACTCTTCCCTCCCCCCTCTCGACTTTTTTCACATTGATGTTCCTTCCCCTCTGTGAAGCCTGAAGTCAACTAAAGGGCTAATGGTAACTATCAAACGCCTGCCATTTAATATATATATATATATATATATATATATATATATATATATCCCTATATAATTCTTTAGATCGTATCGTTTTTACTTCATTCTTGCTAACCACTGAATAGATGTACTGCTTTCCTCTTGGAACTCAATACTTTTCACTATATTTTTTTGACAATCATCAAAGTGATTGCCACCATTTGTTGGTCAGTATGCAATTTGAGATGCTCAACTGAACAATTAGTGGAAGAACAGTTAGAGACGAAGATTCCGGGGTTCAAATTCCTTCTGTTTAACATGGAAAGATGGAGCGAAAATCGGATTATCTCGCACCTGATGGTGTATGTCCGTCGTCAGTTAATGGTTCTTAGATCAAAAGATATTTACGAGAGGTCAGAACTTAACTTGGAGGCCAATCAAGTAAATTTTAGTGGTCAAATATCATAATTTTTCAATTATTTTAACTTTTTATCCTAAAGCTCACATCGAATTTGTTTTTAATCAGAAGAAAACAAATGTCTTTAAAGTAATCAATGCTGATTTAATTACTCTCCTGATATCTAACATTGGCGATTCATGTAAATGAGTCTTTTGGTTTGAGGTGTATTTGCACACCAATAGGATACATCTGCATAGAAGGATGCTCGAGATGACATGCATTTCCGACAAGCTATAAGTCACCAAATAAGTGCTCGTCTCGATCTTTTTGTTGATCCAACGACGTGTGTTGTCCGTCTAATTGATTAGCTCCTTTCAATAAGAGGGGTAGAAGAAAACTAGCATCTTATTAATGTGTCTTCAGGTTCCCTCTCTCCCCCCTTCCTCGCCATCCAAACGAAATCCTGTTAGGATTTCAACAATTGGGCTTGGGAGGCTAATTCAGAGTTGAATTTGCTAGAAAAATTTCGAAAATAGGGGAATTGGTTGGTATGGCAACCAGTTTGCTCGAAATCTGTCCAACTGCACTTGGCCCACTTTGGGCCCACCTTCATGCATCTATTAAGGCTCTGCATATTCTCTGAAACAGACAAGATACTCTCCACAACTGAATGGTATTTATTTGTCGAGATGGAAGAGAACAATGCAAATCAGTTATACCTGAATGAAAATTATTTGAAATTCTGTCAACTTTAGGATTATGCTATTCCTTTATGGTCTGCATTTAAGGACTAGTGCTTGCAGAGTTAGATTGATTGGCAACTCAGTTTCATTTATTTATATCAAATGGCAGGCGTTTTAATGGATATCATTAGCCCTTTAATGGACTTCAGGCTTCACAGAGAGGAAGAAACATCAAAGTGAAAAAAGTCGAGGAAGAGAAGAGTGTTTCAAAGACGAAGGTAGAATAGGTAGAGAAAAGGTGAGGTGAGTACTGTGGAAGAAGTCGAATATGGCAAACAGTGGGGTGATGGAAGTTTGAAGTCAGAAGTCAACTTCCCGTTTGATAGACTTTTTAGCCGTATGCGGAGAAGTCAACTACCAGTTAATAGACTTTGCCGTATGAATATACGTTGCCCAGGGTGCACCACGTGGAGGTAAGTCTATTGAAAAACGAATGCCGAGTGATAGAATTTTTGCCGTAAGAAAGTACGTTGCCCAGGGTGCACCACGTGGAGGTAAGTCTATCGTAGTTAACTGCCAGTTAATAGACTTTTTGCCGTATGAATATAACGAAAGCCGAGTGATAGACTTTTTTGCCGTAAGAAAATACGCTGCCCAGGGTGCACCACGTGGAGGTAAGTCTATCGCACACAAACTTCCGGTTAATAGACTTTTTACCGTATGAGTATACGTTTCCCAGGGTGCACCACGTGGAGGTAAGTCTATCGCACACCCACCAGGGTGCACCACGTGGAGGTAAGTCTATCGCACACCCCTTGTGGGTGCACCACGTGGAGGTAAGTCTATCGCACACCCCATGATCAACACATCATAACTTTAAAATCGAATGACATCATTTCCTTTCCAGAAGTTGAGAACTTCCTGTCATGAGAGAATCCTGCAACAGTTATGAAATAAGGCTCATTGTCTAAGGCAAATATGAAACAACACCGCATGGATTACCTGTAATATCACATTTTTATTAAAACAGCAAGCTTCAGCGAATTCATAAATGCGCGATCTTTTTCCATTGATAAGTCCATTCAATTCGGAAAAAAATAGATTGATACTAACAATTACCTGAGTAAAAATTAGTTGTCTTAGCTTACGCTCTCCCCATCTGAACCGGTTTATGAAGCAGAGAAAGCCCTATTTGCAATGATCAATAAATAAATAAATTTAGGAAATTTTAAATACCATATTGGGAAGTAATTCGGCAAAGGGAAGAAGGAAAGAAAAAAGAACGGAGGACTTTAAATGTTATAATCCATCAATGTCACTCCGAACATCAAAATTCTAATCACCATCTTCCCTTTAGCCAATAAAATTGATTGAAGTAGTCGTTAAATTAATTTAAACTCAATTATAGAATTAATGAAATTGCTCATGCGGATTTTATTGTCGGGTGATCATAAAGATGTCAAAAACAGGAGTCCGGTGGCTCTTGGAAAAGTTTTCGAGAAAAACCATTGAGAGAGGCATCTGAGTTTCGGTTGCACTTTCTTCTATTCATCTTATGAAGAGAGGCTTACAGCAATGTGTTGCACTCTGAGCAACGTAAAATCATGCGGAAAAATATTCTATAATCCAGCAGCTGACTTCTGATTCCAAACTATCAAAACCTGACTGTACGTCATAGTCCACCACTTTCACAGTACTCACCTCACCTTTTTTCTACCTTTGTGTCTGTCTCTTTTACAACCGTGGATCACTCTTCTGTTCCCCCCCCCCTCTTGACTTGTTATGATTTCGATGTTCCTCCACCCCTCTGTGAAGCCCGAAGTCAACTAAAGTGCTATTGATAACTAACATAAAGCCTGGCATGTGATATAAATAATGAGAGAATACATGATTAGGCTCTTCTACATATTTTTTCATTCTTAACGATCAAACTAATTGGTAGGTTTGATTGGCCAAATATTTATATCAAATAACAGGCTTTATGATGGTTATCATTTAGTTGACTTCGGGCTTCACGGAGAGGTGGAACATCAAAGTCACAAAAGTCGAGGGAGGGAACAGAAGCGAGATTCACAGATGTAAAAGCAACAGACAGGCACAAAGGTAGAGAAAAGGTAAGGTGAGCACTATGGAAGAGGCCGAATATGATATACAGTGGGGTCATGACAGTTTATAGTGAGAAGTCAACTGTCGATTAATAGACTTTTTGGCGTATGAGTATACGTTACCCAGGGTTCACCGCGTGGAGGTAAGTCTATCGCACACCCCGATTGCCCAAATATACATCCAGAAGATTTTATAAAACGCGGGTGTTGAGAGCGTTCCCACGACACAAGTGGTTAGAATTTCCCTGTTTAAATACTACTGTTTGTGATGTTCCAATCGTTAACTAGGGTACAATACTCAAAGGAAAGTGGGTAAAAAGCCAAAATTAAGCCCATTAATTTGAAATCTAAACCAACTGCTGTATAATCTTAAATTATTGCATGACTTTCACTGGCAACTGAACATCACGTGCGTGGAGAAATCAACACAGAAGTATTTGTGAAACATTTAGTTTGAGTATTGATTAGTCATCGGGATTATATCATATACAGTGCCATATTTACACTTAAGTGCTCATCTTTGCACACACTCACACACACGAGTTACACTCAACAAAATTTTGTCACCAGCGTAGCATAAGATGAATGGGTCCAAGCGATTACAAGCCCTGATGTTTATTGGCCAGGTCAGTAGCCATGGGTCAGAAAAACTTATCGATTTAAATTGAATTTAAAATAGTTTCAATATTACTAAAAACCAAATGCGATTTGTCTTTTTACTATTAGCATTGGAAGATGTTTTAACCTACTCAGAGTGAAATCGTAAAAAAATACTCCTCATTTACGTCCGTGATTGAGCGTCAACCAACAGCTCAAAATTACAGAGTCCGTATTATGTCGGAAAATTGGTGATTTTCAAAAGCGGTGCCCAGTCATTCATGAGTGTATGGCTAGAATAAAAGGTGTGAATTAACCTTCTAAAGTCAATAGTATGAGTAGTCTTTGACTTGGAGGCGGTATAACGTGTCATACATCGTTCCAGATCTGAGTTGATCAGATCAACGTTCTCGAAACTGGTTCTTTTAATGCGCACCAGTGGCAGTTGAGTTTACTTAATCATGTCGAAATAGTAATAGATAAACAATAGCGGATAATGGAAAACAAATCATTGAAGCAATGGGTAGATCAATAAACGTCTATGCGGGTTGTGCGATAGGCCTACCTCCACTGGGCAACGCATACCCATACGGCAAAAAGCCTATTATTCGGCAGTTGACTTCTGACTTTAAACTACATGACCCAACTGTCTGTCATATTCGACCACTTTAACGGTACTCATCTTACCTTTTCTCTGCCTTTGTGCCCTCTGTCTCTTTACATCTGTGAATCACTCTTCTGTTCCCCCCAACCCTCACCTCTCACTTTGATGCACCTCCTCCCCTCTGTGAAGTCCTGAGTCAGCTAAGGGGCTAATGACATCTATCAAATCGCCTACCATTTGAATTAAATAAATAAACATCTATGCTTAGCATATTAATTGGTCAACAAAAAGAACTAGCAAAAGAGTATAAATTATTAATTAATTACATTGGCATAGAATAAACTAGGTAAACTTGTGTAATTTGGGCTTAAAGCCATTTAGTAAGGTAGTGTAGGTAGTTTGAGAGCCTAAAGTGGTGATAAAATGCCTCCCCCATCAGTGAGAGATAGAGTTGCACCCAACATTTGGAATCTTCCAGGTCTATAGTCGTTCAGGCACGACTTCTTAGAACCATTTTGTGAACAACCACCAACTTATCCCCATATGCTTTCCATTTGAGCACAGGACAAATAGAAAAGAAATACGCCTCCTAAAGGGACCTAAAGGAGGTGGTTGAGGTTATAAAGACCCACATTTGAGCTAAACTCGTCCTTGTTTGTGACCTAAGTGATCTTCAATGATGGATGTATTTATATCAGATGGCAGGTGTTTTGATGGCTATCATTAGCCCATTAGTTGACTTCATGCTTCATAGAGGGGAAGGAACATCAAAGTGAAAATGTCGAGACCGGGTGGGGAGGGAACAAAAGAGTGTTCCAAAGACGAAGGTAGAAAAGGTAGAAAAAAGGTGAGGTGAGTGCTACGGAAGTAGTCGAATACGACATACAGTGGGGTGATGGTAGTTTGAAGTGAGAAGTCAACTGCCGGTTAATAGACCTTTTTGCCGTTTGAGTATACGTTGCCCAGGGTGCACCACGTGGAGGTAAGTCTATCGTGCACCCCGCTATGGTGGATGTTAATTATCCTCTAAACGAGAAAATATTTCTAATTGAACCTATTTCTCTTGCAAATGGAGTAGCGTCAAAAGTGATTGGACGAAATGCATCCGAGATTAACCTACCTTATCATCAGAAACTAATATGCATTCGAATTTATGTCACTTGGCCTCGCCTTTATCTCAGCCTTGTTCGAAACACCTCCTTAATGCTGGTGGCCTCGTATATAAAATGGCCTGACGTCCAACCCAGTAAATCTACAACTCACGGTGATATCAGTTAAGTTTATTGACAATGTGAAAGGCAAATTCCTATATCGCATCAAGAGAAGGTAGTGGATCGGTAATCAATCATGGTTGAGTACCGGACGATGCCTCAAGCTGGTGACAAATTCTCGGTAACAGAAATTTTACCTGGATACAGAAGGTCTGTCTCCGACTCGTAAATATGAGAATTCGAAGAACCCGGACATTCAACTGTTCTGGCTTTGTTCTGTCCATTTCAGATGACCTCGAAAAAACTCCATTTAGATTTAAAGTTCAAACAGAAAAGTGCTGGCCAATAGAAAAATAGATTGGAGAAACATGAAAAATGAATTATCGATTTTCATTCATCCAATGTGCTTACTTGTTAAAACCATCCAAGTTGTAAAGTAGTTGAATTGGCGAATTTGGAGTGAAAATATTAAAAGGTCTTTAGGCATTATTATTATTATTATTATTATTATTATTATTATTATTGAGTTCAGATATTTGTTAGATATTTCAAAAATTAATTACTTTATAGCGTGTATAGAGTTTAGTGCGTAAAACTTGTGTTTCATTAATGCACGCCATAAGTGCAATAATTTTGACTCTCATTATTGGTAAGAAATGGAGAGTCGTGTCTATCTGGTTAGCATCTCCAACCAGCCTAGTCAGCAGTCCATTCGGTTAAGAAGCCAGCACATTCATCATGCACCTTTTATTATCACCACAAAAAGACTACTAATTGAGGTGGTCATTGTGATTTCTCCCACTGCTAACTGGAATCCCTGCAGAACACAACAAAAGCACTGTGGAGATTTGAGTGACAGATTGGTGTGTGCTAAGTTCAGATTCATTTATTAAAAGACAACTGCTTGAAAGCGACCATTCAGGAGGGAATCATGACGTTATCTGTCTGTCTGAGTGAAATGTCTTGCAAATAAAACGGATTGAAATTACTCAAAAGGTAGGACAATGGTGTGATATTCCCGAAGGGTAGAAGAGAAGTAGGTGAGTAAGTATTGGCAAAATGTACTACTTTCCTATAAGGGAAATTTGACCTCCCACACTTGCTGACAGCAATTAGCCTTGAATGTGGCCTTTTCTTCTGGTCTATTAATTCGCAAAGGAAGAAGAAGTCTCCGAATTGTCAACAATGGCTTGACATAAGAAGTGGGATGAGTGATTGCTTTCGATAAAGCCTGGGATGGGCGATTGACCTACCATATGCTCATACATCATAGGTCGACTTCTAACTTTAAGGGACCTTGACATGACTGTATGTCATATGTCACTACTTCCAGAGTACTCGCCTTATCTTTGTGTCATTATCTATTCCCCCTCCCCTCTGGGAAGCACGAAGTCAGCTAAAGGGCTAATGATAACTATCACAAATACTGCTATTTAATACAAATAAATGTTATGTGTCGAGACAATGAGGAAATGCACGTGTCTTTGTTATGCCGGAAGTGTTGCTACCTAGGCTTCCTAATTATACTTAAATCAATGTAAATCAATGCACTTCAAGTGCAATTGCGCAGTTCATCTTGGAGTGACAAAATCTAACCTATAATTAAAATTCTGAAACTCGGATATTCCAATTCCCACTCAAATTTAAGATTGTGCTTCCCATTGTCCGAGTATATTAATGTTTTGCTAACTTTTTAATTGAGCGAATTACTATTATCAATGAAGAATAAATTTTATAAAGTTACAACAGATTTTGGTAAATGTGAGAATTCACAATTTGATCGAAGATGCATTCGATAAGAAAACAAAGGGAATTAAATGCCACTTATTTGGAACTGCTTTAATTGGAAGGAATAGAAAATGAAAAACTCCCCACAATATGAAGAAGAATTTCGACAAATTCGACTGGCAACTTTGACGTTATTTTCGTGCCCTGTCAAGTTTAAGTGAAAGTTGAGCAGTTTTAGGGGCAACTAAAGCATTCATCTAAGCTGATAATGAATTCTACAGGCAGCGAATTAACTAATTCCTCTCACATTTGCTCAAAGTTATGCTAAAAAGAACAAAATTCTGGTAGGAATGGGATTTTCAATACAGCTTACTTTTATTGATTTATAATTAAATAATAAATTTGCTCTTCGTAAGCAAAATAAAATAAATAAATAAATTGGATTATTGCTAAACGGACGTCTAAATTCAAAAAAAAACGAAGAAAAAGCAAGAATTCCGTATGTTCAAACGTGGAAATGGAACCACCGTGTGGTAATCCAAACTGAATCATTTCATGCGTATGCCTTATTCAACTATTACGGGGATCCAAGCTGTTTGAGGAAGCACGCTATTCCTATAAGGTCGATGGATGTATAATTTTGTTTCGTGGGTCAGTGTCCACAACTCCAGCTTGAATACCTTTAAAAGACGAGATTTAATGGTAAGCAAACCTCCCAAATGCTTTAACCGATTTGCACATATTACTTAAATAATTTCAATAGAGCGATATCAACAATATGCAGATATCTGAGCATTTTTAACCAATTTACCAAACAACCGAGCAATATTTCAGATGACAACGGTAAGTACACTCTTGTATTTTTACGCATGATGGAAGTCATATTATGTTTTTTCTACGACTTTAAAAATTAATAGAAGCCATCAAAACGAGATCTCCATGCCCTATATCTCTGAAAATTTCAAGTCCGCTTCCACCATATCAAACACAGCTGAAATTAACTGCATTTTATGAGCTATGAACCTTTATAGGTTTAAACCTGAAAAACAAACAAAGTAGAGCAAAGCAAACTAAACGCATTGCCAAAAAAACAAGAAAGGAGAAAAATAGAACTCAAAAGGGGAAGTGCGCATTATTTATTAATTTAGTATAACGCGATGCAAAATTTTGAACGAAAAAAAAGAACGTTTCGAGCAGCAATACAAGCCATACAGAGTAAACAGGTTGG
>UZAE01013277.1:0-24393 GCA_900617975.1 Rodentolepis nana | reverse complement strand
AAACGGAACCATTTTTAGTTCATTGACGTTTTTAGCCCATAATATTTACATCGAGGGGCGTGTGATAGACTTACCTCCACGTGGTCCCCCCTGGGAAACGTATACTCATTTGACAAAAAAGTCTATTAACCGGCAGTTGATTTCTGACTTCTAACTACCATCACCCCACTATATGTCATATTCAACCACTTCCTCAGTACTCGCCTCACCTTTTTCGGACTTTATGTATGTCTCTTTTACATCTTTGAAACACTCTTCTGTCCCCCCTCTCGACTTTTTGAGACTTTAATGTTCCCCCTCCTCCACTATGAAGCCTGAAGTCAGCTAAAGGGCTAATGATAACTATCAAAACGCCTGTCATTTGAAATAAATAAATGAATGAATTAAAATAAAAGAGAAAAGTGAGGACTTGGGCTGGATCCAAAATTAGAGGTCCAACACCAGCGTTTATACCTTTAAATACCAATTCTTAATAATTTGCCTCGATTCACGCACACACACACATATATTTGCCGACACGATATAGCATCATATGGGGTGTATAGACACTGACATTTATTTCTACCTTGTGGGAAGTATGCCGAAAAATATAAAACCCGATGAAAAGAATCAGTGGGCAAACAGATAGTTCATTCTTTTTTCATTCCATTCACACATGAAGTCCTCGGCTTCTAGAACCGAACGCCTAAAGGCAAATTACCAAATTTTGGGAATGTTCCCTAACTAATGTGTGTAGTATTTTATGGTTAACGTGGGAGAGGTAATCACAGTTTTTTTGTAAATCTCCACTAATTTTTCATTGAAGGATGTGCCTGGCTATTACCATTGCACACATTGAGGCAGGAAGTAGCAATGGTTGATTACGAAAATCAAAGGAAATCGATTAAATGAAAGTCAATCAAGTGGTAAAGTATATTTATCGAATGGCAGGCGTCTTGATGGTTATCATTAGTCCTTTAGTTGACTTCAGGCTTCACAGAGAGAAGGAGGAACACCAAAGTGAAAAAAGCCGAGAGGGGAGGGAGGGAACAGAAGTGTTCCAAAGAAAAAGGTAGAAAAACGCAGAAAAAAGGTGGATTGAGTACTGTGGAAGTAGTCGAATATAACATACAGTGGGGTCAATTTAGTTTGAAGTCAACTGCCAGTTTATAGACTTTTTTGCCGTATGAATATACGTTGCCCAGGGTACATCATGTGGAGGTAAGTCTATCCCACACCCCCAAATGGTAAAGTATGGTGATCACTAAAGGGTTCCCGGCGGGGGGGGGGGAGTTTCGAGTTATGGAAAACACTAACCCAGTTTCATCGTGCTTTAAGAATTTACAATATTCACTTCAAGGGGTAATTCGTGCGCCAAACCCGCAGGTTATATGATACGTGCCCTGAAATGAAGCTATTCCACGTCCAAGATATCAGATGTTTATTAACATTTTTTATATATGACAATCAATTTTGCCACTCCAGTTCATTTGGTTTTCAAAAGTCGAGAAGCCAAAATGAATTTCCATTAATTCAGCCACCATCAGGCTTATAACATAGCATCCAGAGCTGGCTTAAAGCTAATCATCTGATCGATTTGTCTATAAATTCCTTCTATTTTGGTCTAGTCATTATAAAACAGGGACATTTTTCATTTAATAGGAAAATTTGCGGACAGGTCAGGTTTTATATTCCTTCTAATGAAAGAAAATAATTAAAAAATATAAACTAGACCATTTGAATCTAGCTATAATAAGTATGCTAGTAAGTGAATACCCAGTTTTATTCAAGGAGCATAAAAAGCCGACTGACTTCCTGTTGCAATTATTAAAATTTATGCATGTCTGTCACTGGTGTTCTGATTTTTGGCTGAAATGAATTATTCCCACTCTTAAAGCAATCAAATGCCAAGAGCAATTCGATTATTTCTGCTATTTAAATTCCCCTTTATTTTATAAATATTAGTGGGAGTTGATTAATCTTCCCAATCATAGCAAACAAGGAGCAGGTAGAGAGATAAACGGAAATGTGAATAAATCAATTATTCGGTTTCAACCCAGATCACTACCCCATTTTAGACAATCGAAGCAAGACGCCCTGTCTATATTTAATAAATTAGTCGCCTTAAATTGAAATTTTACGTTCGCATTATTTTTTCGTATGAACTTGATCCGAAAAAAATCAAATTAATCAATTGTGATTTCACTGAGCTTAGGTGAGCAGCAGTTGATGTGTATCCGTGAGGGTTCATGAAAGCTTGGTGATTAAAGCTAATTATAACTAGAAATTATGAGGGTTATACATTGGCATGTCCTTTCGAACGGGTTTCAGGGTAACTTCTCCCTGCCCCGAATGAGTTTATTTGCTGAAGTTAGAAGGAACAATGTCTATAATGCTCCGATCTAAAGCATATTGAAGTTTTCAGGCCTAAAATGTGGGGAGGTGGGGGGGGGGGGGTAGCATATCTTCCGTCTGCATAAATACCATGAGATGCTTAAAATGCCCTTAATACAAATTGTTAACAACCTCTGCTGAAGAAACTACATTGTGAGTCTCTACATGATCTGTCCAATGCGTGATTCACCATTTATAGCGACAAGAGAGGGGTGAAATTTATGTTCACATTTGAAGCGTATATTTATCTTGAAAAATTTCAAAGTCAAACGAATCAACACAGAGATGACCAAATTAAGTAATTACTTATTTTAATAACTTCACCTGTTATTGATTGACTAGGACGATTTGTCATTAAAGCAAAAGCATAATTATTATAAAATTAATTTGACCAAATTATCAATTGATAGTATCAGTGGATATTATCAGTATGGCTTCGAAGCACTTATTCCTGCTAAATTGAGCCTGAGTAAATAATATGCAATTTTTGCCCACTTTCTGAATGCACTAAGAGCGTTTTTACTGGGAAAAATAGAAGTGGACTAAAATAACAACCTCACCAGCCAGTAGAGTAGACTAATATGAGAAGCTCGAGCTTCAGACATAGCCGCACACTAACAGTCCCATGATGTGCCCTTTACTTTTCCTAGACTGCATTTCCATCTTCCATACTCTTATTGACCTTTATGATTTTGCATTTCATATTACATTCGCAAAAAGGTGTCCCTTAAAAATGCCTATTTAGATATAACCTTTCTGGTGTCAAAAACATCACTGAAACGTGATTTTCCTATCCTGATCAAAACGGAAAAATCAGAGACCAAGCCACAAAAAAAGGAGCTTTAGCGACTATATGACCTTGAAAGGCTTGTGACATTTAGATCCCGAGTCCGAACACGTGATAAACCGCCTTTGTGAACCGTGCATGATTAGCTCTTCTCTGTGATTTAGTCAATACATTTACAGGATGCTATCTTACCAGAAGAAAAAAGCAACGCAACTTCGACCTGAGAAGTTTGAGCTATGTTTCCAACTGTTTATTTGGCAATTTCCTTTCGTATCTTGAATTTATTAGCGCACAACCACTACATACTCTCATATTCAACTTCTGAGTATTTTTAAGAGTTTCTTACCAGTAAATTTGGTCCTTTCCAAAAGTAATTTTATCCTCCCAAAACAGAAATTCTTGTCTTCACTCTAAATAGGGGCCTCTTGCCACTTGATACAGAATACCAGTGCCAATAGAAATATATTTTAAATGCATATTTAGAGAAGCATAATAATACAAAGCCCCCATTTTATTGGACACCAGAAATAAATTCAACTCAAAAAAGCAAAAAAATGTGTACGTACGCATTAACTAGGTATTTATTATAAGAAAACAGGGGAGTATAAAAAGGTTAAATAAAAAGAGAATAGAAACAGAGCGTTGGAATCTTTAGGAAGCAATAATTCGCTTTCTAATGCCATCTTCCTTCCCAGCCCGTTTAACCTGAGAGCGAGTAGTTGGACCCTTCCTCTCCACAACCTCTCGCTTGCTGGAAACTGCCTTAGCCGATGTTTCATCTTTCATCCAACACATTAGACACTTTAGAATGAACAAATTGATCATAAGGAAGACACAAGAGGCCGCCCAAAGGCCAAGCCATAACTTGCGTTCCCAATAAGGCGGTCCGACCATTTCGTGTAGGTAGGCGAAGAGGAGCCAGAAGGCCTGACCCATGAACCAGAGAACGGCCAGCCAAAAGCCACGATTGACAGCGTTGGGAGAGAGACCAATAGTTTGAAAAAGGTTACAAAGTCCACCCACTTGACTTGGCGGTGATCGAATGTGAGCCAGAGCTGGAGGAAGGAGAACTAGCCACCAAAGGAAGTATTGTGATGTGCATACCTAGAAGGAATGCAAAAAAAATGGCAATTTAAAAATCGAATAATTCTACTTTAAGACACGTTTTCAGCTTTCACTGTTGAGCATAATTTTCCATGTGATTTAAGCAATAATCCACTTCATATAAAACAAAAAAACTCTCCTATAATTGACGAAGTAAATAGAATCGGATTCGATTGAAGTGATTGCTATTACACATAACAAGGCGGAACGGAATGCAAACTCGAAAATTGGCAGAAAAAAGAGGGTGTGAGCAAGTAGTAGGGAGCAGTCATGATACCATTTATTTGCACCAGGTTGTCAATTTTACACTTATAATGGGAGGAGCATTTCACTGCGCCAGGTACAAATCTTCCAAGGTCTCTTTGCAGCCGAAGTCACATGTATTGCACCTCTTTTGTTTCGCTAAAATTGTACGCAAGCATTGGATGCTAGCTGAAACACGTCAGACGCCAATCAATTAAAGGGTCGCCAATATAGTGGAATTTCTGACTAACTGGACCACGCAAAATAACGAATATCACGTAAATTGCATTCAAATAAATAACCATAAAGTAGAGAAATTTGGTTACACCAACCCCTCCCTTGAACTGATAATCATCAACGGATGAAAAGTTAGCAAATTAAAATTAAAATAGATGTAGAAAAAGAATACAGACTTTCCCAGTCTCCATGTCAACAAAATTGCTAATCAGAATCCAATTTAAAACATTCCTGTCCTAATTTTTTTCATTAGCATTAGAGGGTGAAATAAAATTTGGAGGTGACTTCAATCTTAATTAAATAAATCAGTATTTAGACCAATGCAATTTCTGAAAATAAGTAGAGCATTCGATAATATCAAGTGAGAAGTGGAACTTTTGAAAAGAACAGGGGAAACAGACATACAGCGGTGGTGTTTTATCACTGCCAATTTAAATTAGATAACTCTGATTTTGTTAGAAAATGTGACGGGCAAATGCCTTCTGTCAATCCTGATGACAGGTGAAAAGAAAGAAGTGAAGATTGATAGGAATTGATTGAAAAGCGCAAAATTTTTACCCCATCACTACCGTTGAAAAAAAGATGACAAACGAACAGCAATAATATTCTACGTCTACTTATTACCATTGCCTTTTTTAAGGTTGACCTTTTACTATAATTTCAACAGAGTATCCTTTATTCGGTTAATATTAAGTCAAAATAGATAATTTTAATTAGAAAACAGGGAATGTATATTTAAATAGAAAATCCAGAAAATAGTAATATTAAGTATTAATCAGAATTCTTAGGCATTATTCCATGTGTACAAATTTCCAAATGATTGGTTTTCGTGCCGTATTTAATTAATCACAGCCAATCGTATTTTCATAATAAGCTACCTTACTTGATTTGCACGTCGACTCTTTTCTTTCTGCGTGAACTGAGCAACTCCAGAAATAGTGAACAACCCAAAACATTGCTACGGCTGTTTAGATTGCGCTAGTGACTACCATATAATAAAAGTATTCATTCATAATTGTCCTCCTTCTAACTTCTTTGCGATGAAGCTCATAGAAGCTTAAAGCGCCTTATTTTGTCTAGTTTATTTTCCAAATGGTTCTTAGTTACGGTATCCGACCAGCGTATTAGTGCGCCGATATATGTTAGGAAAATACAAAGCAAAGGATAGAGATGCGAGGGAGATAGAAATTGAACACGACGTCAATTCAAGCTTTCATTGCCTTCGTTTCAAAGTACGCAATATCATTAAAATATAGTAGGTGGGAGAGATGAGGGAGTGGAGACGCGTTAAGTACTCCGTGACTTTTATTACCGCCAAAGTACACGAAGAGCAGAAGTTGCACTTATTTTATACATAAAAAATGCCTTTGATGCTGCCGCCTCAGAGAACCAAGTGAGAGGGAGGCGGGGGGGGGGGGGGGGGNAGCACTGAAGATGATTAAAGTTAAAAGGAGAAGAAAATGAGCTTGGTTAAGAAATAGTAAATCCTTATTAATTTTTTTATTGGCTACTCCTGTGGAGTAAAACAAACTAAATAGGAAGGGACACGTTGGATTTATCAATCAAAAAAGTGGAAATAAATAAAGAACGAAAAAATTAATTATTTTTGTCGAAATAGCCATAGTTATGGTAACAGGCTCGTGGATCAGTGTTCGACGTGCTAGACGTTGAGGGAATAAAGCTAAGCGGCGCAAATCCAGTGACATGGATGACTAACCGGTAACCGGATAATTCTGGTCAACAACAACAACAACAAGTGGTAGAAAAATTCCTCGTAATAACGCCAAAACATACTTTAGCAGCACCCAAGTCAAAACCTGTCTCAATGGACCTGAAAGTGTAACTATTGCTAGTTTCTTCAATATCCCATTATTAAAAAAAACATATCTCGTATTTTGCAAACCACCAAAAAGAATACAAAAAACGCATAACATAAGACCTGAAAGCGAAACAATTGCTGAGGTAAAAAAAGAGCACTTTTAAGGAGCAACGAGACTGAAGTCGACAGTTCGAAACTCGTGTTGAACGGATCTCTACGTATAACACGCACACACGCGCGCATCAGTAATGCAGTAGTAAGAACACTTACTTTAAGATCAGATCGAAGACCACAAATATACATCCAGTCGGTGGAATGATTACATCTACCTTAAAAAGGGATGGCAGAATTTAAGCTTCTCGGAATGAAGGCTAGACTCAGCCCCTCCCCTTCCCTTCACTCCTGCCCAAGATAAGCGTTTATCAACGCTTTCAAAAGTTGGATAAGGGGTTGCTCGCTTCACTTTAACTATATTGTTGACACAAGTTCATTGAAGTGAAATCTTTAGCATTTTCATGAAAGTTGTGACTTTTAGTGCGTAGAGAGGGGTGACAGCACAAGTGTTTCAAAGCAAAAAAAGAGAGAATTTTCCTGCTTTAGATTGGCTGTCTGTGTTGCTATAGGGATTATATTTTATAAACACTGGCAAACGTTCAGAGAAAACAATATCTTCGTCATTCAACAATAGATTACTAAACTGAATAACACATCTTCATGATCGATAAAGAAATTAATTTTAATCTGCCAGCAGAGCCAAAACAACAAAGGCAAAAAACATAAGTTTAACTAATCTTTGCGTTTAATTATCTTAACTGAATGGGGTGTGCGATAGGCTTACCTACACGTGGTGCACCCTGGGCAACGTATACACATACGGCAAAGAAGTCTATTAACCGGCAGTTGACTTCTGACTTCAAACTATCATAACCCAACTGTATGTCATATTCGACCCCTTTCACAGTACTCATCTCATCTTTTTTCTACCTTTGTATCTGCCTTATTCTTTCATATCTGTTAATCTTTATTCTGTCCCTCCTCTGGACTTATTGTCATTTTGTTGTTCCTCCTCTCTGTGAAGCCCGAAATCAACTAAAGGGCTAATGATAACTATCAAAACGCCTGCCATTTGATATAAATAAATAAATCTCAACTGAAATACAAAAATCCATAGAGATGGACGGACACACCCAATTTTGAGAACGACGAAAATTTAAGTAGGACAAAGTTGTCAGTGAGAGGAAGGAATTTGGTCCCAATTCCTGGCATATCGTGTTTTAGATTTCCAGCCACTTTAAAAATAAGGCTATAATGGGGCTTACTTTTCATTTGTAGTGTCAAAAATTAAGTAATGATGTAATACCTCGTTTTATTACACTAAGAATTTCAACTGAAATATTGCCGGTGTGCTTATTTAAATTGATATGTATAGTCAATCGATTGGCAAAAAAACGTATGGGACATATTTGCACTTCTGAATAATATAAAGGGGAAAAAATAAAAAAATGGAACACCAATAGTAACTAGCATGATTTTTCGTATATTTGTTTGGCATTACAAACAGTAGAGACAAGAAAAATGTGGACACACAAAGACATGGAAATTACCCCTAAATTTCTGGGATAGCAATAAGTTAATTTAATTCCCATCAAATTATTTCCTCTGAGAGAGGAAGAACGTAGGTAAAATAAATCCATTCAAGAAGCAAACACACACACTTTTATGGTCGGAGTCGTTGAAGTTCTCTTATTTTACCCTCAAATGGAGGTATTACTCTTATTACCCAGGTCTTTGACTCGCATATTGGCCGATCATCTCCTAAGTGGTCAATAAATTTGCTACATATCAAAATAAAAGGTCCAAATAGTAGCGTGAATGTTGGAAATACCTAAATAAATAAGGAAGAATTTAAATTAAAAGAAACGAGGAGAGAGTAAATTCCTTATGCATTTGCTTCTAAAAAGAGACAATAAGCCATCATGAATTCGCCAAATGCTATCTATTTAATAAAAGTGCCCCCCCCCCCAACAACAAAAATGGCCAAAAGTATTTAACATTATTGTGGAAGTTCAACAACAATTCAAATTACCCCTCGATTTAACTACTTGAATAAAGAGAGAAGCGCGCATGTTGAATATAATGGGAAATAAAATTATAATCAGTAAATTTTATTCTATGGACAAATAATGAGGGAAAATAATTTCGTGATTTATTATTCCCATTCGCCTGGAGTGAATTGAGCAAGAAGAATGCTATCAGCCTAAAAATATTTACCCATCTAATTTCTACTGGCTTACGACTGTAAGTTTCTAACTACCGAATAATATATTTATCTCAAACGGTAGGCGTTTTGGCAGTTATCATTAGCCCTTTAGTTGACTTCGGGATTCACAAAGAGGAGGAGGAACATCAAAGTTATAAAAAGTCGAGAGGAGGGGACAGAATAATGATTCACAGATTCAAAAGAGACAGATAGACACAAAGGCAGAGAAAAGGTAAGGTGGGTACTGTGAAAGTGGTGGAATGACTTTCAGTGGGGTGATGGTAGTTTGAAGTCAGAAGTCAAGTGCCAGTTAATAGACTTTTTTTGCCGTATGAGTATACGCTGCCCAGGATGCACCACGTGGAGGTAAGTCTATCGCCTGCTATCGAATAATATCGTTTAGCAAGATCGATCATTATGATTAAACACTAACCGGACAATGGGCACTTGAAATTATTGACACAATCTGCAGCAATTCGGAAAACCAATTATAGAATTTGAATTTTGCACATAATATGAACCACCACAGTACAACTTGATTAAATCTCATCTTTATATATATATATATATATACTTGACGACGGGGAAAAGCAACTTTAAACAGGCAATTTTGTTTCGAGCGGAGTGAGTGTCATGTGGCAAAAACTATTGGGACCAAGGCAGTAAAAGCATGAAGTAAGTAAGTAAGCAATGACAAAGAAAAGCTAAACCTCTACAATCGGAAACCAAATAGCGAACAAGGAGTACAATTTAGCTAGCTCTAATTGATTAGAAAATTGGTAAGTGGGTTTAATTAAGACCAGTTATCCTTTCATGCGCCACAGCTACCTAGACCCAAGAAAAGGCCCATGCTTGGCTTCCCAATAATTGCAGTGACGCCTTCACAAGCGGTCTTACACATCCACGTGTGAGAGTGGAAACCCGATCAAGCCCACAATCCAGTCCATGAGAGTTGAAACCCTCGAGTTGCGCTCGAATGGACAGAAAGCATTTAATTAAGATTCCTAACAGTAGAAGAACCTCCACTATATCTATGATAGGAAATTGACAGAAACGACTAATGACCCCGTAGGCCCTGGAAAGAAAGAGTTATTTAAAATTTACCTTACCGATTACTGATTGCACCTATCCGTTTATCCCCCTTTATTGTTTTAAACAAAATAGAGAGGGGAGAAGAATCAGAAAGCCCACCACCTGATTTCAGTCTCAGGGCTAACACAATTCCTAATGTTAAAATTTAAATCAAAATTAAACAATTGCACATTTGGTGGAATTCATCTATTTCATTCCATTTCCAGATGTCTTTTCCAATGGCTTCTGCCGAAAAAAAAACAAAAATACCTAAATGCGCGAATAAATCAAAAGTGAAACGCAGGTGTTAACATTTTGATTAAATAGTGATGCACATCGAAAATGGAACTTAGTTAACAGTTATATATTTTGACATTAGAGTGATTACTAGCCCCTCTCCTGAAAGTTGGTTATGTGAAGGGTAAGTCTATTAAGTCGGAAATCACGAGTTGGAGAGAATGGCGGTGGAAGTGATTAATAATGTAGGCTTTTTATTGAGGCATCAAGATTCGATTGGAAAACACTTACTGGTGGCATAGGGTAGTAGTGAACATGTAAGCTAAATAATTCAACAAGCGCTTATTAATGCCCATCCAGTGATGCGAGCGTTCCGGCAGGGTTGTTCATAAGAGAAACTTCAGAATGCCTTCCCTCTTTCCGATATCGAACTTCCTCAATTGAGTTTCGAACCGTTATTAATAACTCGCCTTCGTTAATGCAATAGCTTATTCTGATAAAGATATTTTTTCCAAAATTAAAATACATAATGCGGATTTCGTAGACCTGAGAAAAGACTAATGAGAAGGAAACACAAGAGTGATTTACTCAATAAGGGTCGCTCATCTATCAACGAAATTTCACCTTGTTAAAAAACAATAAAATGCGACTTTTCCAATTGAGCGTGGAAATATTTATTTCAAATGGCAGGCTTTATGATAGTTATCAATAGATATTTAATTGACTTTGGGCTTCACAGAGGGGAGGATCATCAAAGTCACAAAAAGTGGAGAGGGGGAACAGAAGAGTGATTCGCAGATGTCAAAGTGACAGACACAAAGGTAGAGAAAAAGGTGAGGTGAGCACTGTGGAAGTGGTCAAATATGACATACAGTCAGTCAGTCAGGTCATGGTAGTTTGAAGTCAGAAATCAACTGCCGGTTTATAGACCTTTTTGACGAATGAGTAAACATTTCCCAGGGTGCACCACGTAGAGTTAAGTCTATAGCGCACCCCAGTGTGGATATATAAGGTAATTCATTTTTCCTTATATTGGCATATTACCGGGATTTTCCGAAAGTCCGCACTTATTTGGGGTTAGAAGTTAAAATGCATTCTTACAGCTTTTCTCGATTTGGGACTGAAACTTGACCCTCCCCATGGGCGCTTATTCGGGTGGCCGGTTATTTGGTTCCGAAAAATTAAATTTTCTGTTTAACCATCCTGGGTGGATTTTCGGAAAAACCCGGGTATATTAACTGCAATACAGTATCAACGGCATACTTTAAAGTAGCATCACCCATATTATCAATCATTTTGTGGGGGATCAAAGGTTCGAATTAGTCGTAAAATGGAGCAAATATGACACATATTTTGTAATTTTATGAACAAAACCAAAGCCTATCGGATCAAAACAACTTGTAAAACAACAGGCAGCACAGTATAAAAGTAACACTTTTGTGCAGTATTTATTATTGTATGGAATAACGTGGGATTTGAGTTTCAAAAGTACAATATAACTTTAATTACTCCTTTCGAATTTCTAAAAACCCACATTTTTGTCAAGATTTAAATTTCGGCTTATTAGCTTACTATCTTAACACCAAATAAATGTTTTCGCCTAAAATTTACCTTCACAGCAATGAAAAGCTTCCTAAGCAACTCTCGAATGACCACCACCATCCAGTTGGAGTGGTCATTTCAACGACTTGATTTGAATAATGGGCCGCAAACTGTATCTTGAGATTTAATAGATACTATCTGCGGTAGCATTAATAGTAAATGCTCCAAATAACCGAAACATAACTCAGGCAAAAAAACCCAAAATTGACTCGTTTATTGTCCTCACGCTATAATCCATCAGAGTGAATTCTTGTGGATCCTACCGGTATGGGTATCAGAAGGGGTTTTATACAAGTCTTGATTTTGGGTAAAATATTATTAAATATTATCACCGGACTATGTTTCATGGCTTAAAGTGCTTTCTGTGAAAAATTTCATAAAGCAAATAATTTGTAAAATAGTGCTAATTAATGGGTTTAATGTCTTTACAAACCACCATGGAAGGAAGCTGAAAGGTTAAAGACACGCACACACAGACACAACCCAAATAGCCAAATGGAGTGAAGCTAATTTCACAGCACACTCTGATAACGGAAGGGAAATCGATACAAGAATTAAATGATGAGGTGAAAGACTGAAGAAAGTGGGGAAAAAAGCAACCTCAAAGCATTTTATTGTTGCAAAGGAAACAGTAAGAGGAAATTCATACAATAGGCATCAAATAAATCTATTGTCTAGGCATTAGCCGCAGGCAATAAGCCGACGTCCATTTTACCATTTCTCCACTTTACTAATTATTTGTTCTCATCTCTCCTTTTCCAATTGGAGAGAAAGGAAAGCGAAAAGTTTGCTTGCATTTTCGACCTTATTTTCCATCAAAAGTAGTCTATGGCAAAAGA
Source organism: Rodentolepis nana (assembly GCA_900617975.1). Taxonomy (NCBI): domain Eukaryota; kingdom Metazoa; phylum Platyhelminthes; class Cestoda; order Cyclophyllidea; family Hymenolepididae; genus Rodentolepis; species Rodentolepis nana. The sequence continues at coordinate 11,821 of UZAE01013277.1, read as the reverse complement.
TGATGAGAAAGTTCAAATGGAAAAATTCGGAGCAATTAGCGAATCCCATCCGATAGTCTGAGCCTAAAAGTTAATTGTCAACAAGAGGATCGATTTTATTAATTAAAGGATGTGCAATATAGCTAGATGACGAGGAAGTGATTAGTTAGTATATTTGGTGCATTATTGTGCCTAAATGGAAAAAAAGAAATCCAGTCAAAGCGGAATGAAACGTCATTCATTTTGACCAGCTGGGTTAATAGGATAATGGACACCACTCAGGAACAAATTAAGGCATTTTAAATTTAGGCCATTAGGAAATAAACTAGAATCAATAATTAAAGTGAAAACAAGTGATCAAAAAGGAACCGGATCAAAATAAAACGTCTTTTACTAAGGAGTACCTCTAAGAGGTTAAGAGAACTCTGAGCTCAAATGCAAGAATTAAATGATGAGGTGAAAGACTGAAGAAAGTGGGGAGGTTAAGAGAACTCTGAGCTTAAAATATAAGAATAAAAAATCTTCAACTAAGACGTTGAAATTATTGAAAGAGCTTCAAACTTTCAAAAACCGTTAGGAGAAATACTCAAAACACTTGACTTAGAGTGGAGGGATAGTAGTCTGAAGACACTCCAGTCAAGGTCTCACATCCAATCGCCCCTATTATGGAGCAGAATTAAACAGAGCAGTTGATTTCCCCTCCCACACACATACACGCTGGGTGTACAACAATAAACATTTGTCTACTGAACTCTGACTTTGCAGATGTTCACGTCGATCACTGTGACCAAAAATGCATGTTCTGTTCCTTTAAAAAGAGGTGCTTTGGAGAGGGCAAAGCCTAAAAACAATGCGATAGTTGTCACGCTAATCACCAACAAAATTCAGCAAGTATCTCACAAAAGGTGCCATAAGGAGTGAAATTATATGTGTAAACCCAAAATAAGCCTGGCATTGTTATACTTATGTTAAACTAGTATAACTTAAACCAACTTCTATTCTTAATTTATTTATATCAAATGGAAGGCTTTTTGATAATTATCATTAGCCCTTTAGCTGACATTAGGCTTCACAAAAAGGAGGAATATCAAGGTCACAAAAAGTGGAGAGGGGGAACAGAAGAGTGATTCACAAATGTAAAAGGGAGACTGACACAAAGGTGGAGAGTAGGGTAAGGTGAGTACTGTGGAAGTGGTCGAATATGACATAGAGTCGGGTAAACTGTCGGTTTATAGACTTTTGCCGTATGAGTATACGTTGTCCAGGGTGCACCACGTGGAGGCAAGTCTATCGCACAACCCATTTCCATTCTTTATAAAATCTAATAAATTCTAAATTCTCGGACTTGAGCAGTTTTTTAATGTTTGCCTCTTTTAAGCTGCGGCAGGGGTAAGAGATCAGGTTGAGCCACCCACTGGACGTTCTTGAACCACATTTCACTCACACTCGAAGAGAAGGCAATAAAGACGTTAACAAGACCGCTAAAGGAAAATAATAATTAATCACTCCACCGATGAAGAGGGACTTTCCTGCACTAACTGTTTGGGTAATCGAACCAGCATACACCCAGGGGTTTAGTCATTTCACAAAAGTGCATCGACTACGTGGCTTTATAATGACGGCTTCTTGTAAGAAAGAAGTTAGGGGGGGGTTCATTCTTTAACAATATTTTCGAGCAAAAATTAGCGAATTAGCATCTTTCCACTAGCAATTACTTAAATGGAGAAGTGTAGACAAAATAGAAATTGTAAGAGTAAAAGAAAACAATTAAATGAAAGTCCTCATTGAATTTCTGCAAAGGGCGTATGGAATAAATAAAAATCCATGGAACCTATGGGTAAAACCGAAATTTTTGCTTTCTCCGTGGTAGAAACATGATGACTTTTGTAAGCAAACGCACGCTGAATCAATATCATTAAAAAAATTGACAAGGAAACATTATCGAAGTAAGGAATCCTCCACTTCTACTAAGGAAGAGGCAGCTCGCTCGGCGTAAACAAATTCAATGCGTCCAAGAGACTGTAAAACAGACAGCAAATCACTCTTAAAAGCCTATACAGTTCTTGCACGCCTTCTTCTGTCACCAAACGAAGGTAAGATGAATTTGGAAAAAATTTTTTGGTTTAAATCATTACAACTCCGAATTCATGAAAATTAACTCTATTTATCAGACTATTAACACTCACAAATAACTCAAAGGGAAGAAGGTTTGAGGGGCAAAAGAGGAGAAGACTGCTTTAGTCTTATAGTACAAATCTTCGAATTCAACCTCGCCCAGTAAATACCTGACACTTTCATTCAAAGCACTGCATTTTGTCAAATGAGTTTTAAGGTGTGAAAGTTTGAGTAAACATTAGAAGTGAGGAAAGCAGTGCTCTTTAAGCAGGTTTTATAAAGTAGATATGCTTAATCTTTGGTGTAGGTGAGCCTATTAAGGTCTAAAGAGATCTTAACAAAATTGTGGTCAAAAAATATCGACGTAAAAACAGCACAGATCACCCATTGGCAAGCCAAACTCAGACACTTACGCATTGCAAGTTAACTTACAATGGAAATGAGGGTTTGTGATTGAAATCCGCATAGCCTGAAAAAAGGGCAATTTGGCCCATATCAATTCGCAGACATATATCGGTGAAATTATAGTAGGCACACACGTTGTCATGCCAAGGCTAAACGAACTAAGAGAGTCGTGATGACACAAAGTGATTGGTGTAGAAAGAAGGGAGAGGTGGAGTTTATCAGGCACTCAAAAAAGGCACCTACAGATGCACGATTTGCTAAGTTAGCAGACGGGTACAGATTTGATTTCCTTGAGGTATTTAAATGCGAAAAAAGTTAATACTAACACCCATTCATGAAAAGTACATACAAAGTAGTTTTCCATTCAAGCTAGGATAAAACCTAGCAACGTCAATCACCTTAAGGCAAGGCTGAGAGACTGCCATTCATAACTAAATAACCATAGATATCTTTAGGTCTTCCAGGCAGAGTAACCGAATTTAACTTCTTTCAACAGCATGTAAGGAAAAGAAATCGCGCAGTTCACTAACAGTCCAGTTTGTGTTCAAACACAGAAAAGGAAACAGCTTCAAGTTTTTGCTTAGTAGACAAATTGCTCGGCATTACTTAAGAACAATAAATTACATTGTAGTGCTAATGGGAGGAATTTTAAAATCAAAAGCAGACCGAAAACACCTCAGACATTGCTTTCCGTTATACTCTAATCGGGGGTTGAATTTAAACACGGCTGTTTAAGCAATTACCGAAATTTTTAGTCAAGTATTCACCGCCGCATCAACTGCCCCACCATAACAAAGACGGGAGGGCAAGGGCGTCCATTTCCTTGTTGTCTACAGCAAGCTGTTATGGAGGTGGGAAGTTAATCGTTTGCTACAATTTTAGTGGAAAAAATAACGAACGTCTCGAAAGCAAACACTTATTCCACTCCCTAAGTCAAGCCATGATTGACCTTCCTGAAACCATTTTGATTTGGTGAGGATGTATATGGAATAATCCATTGTGAGTAGCTAAAAAGTTGATGAGAAATAGTTGCAGACGCATTTTACTGTTGTCGACAACTGAGAAGACTAGACCAGATGTTATAAAGAATGAACGTCCAATTCAGCTTAACAAAAAATGGATAACTCCTCGACGCGAAAATGGTGGACACATAAAGCGAAAAATAACCCCGGAAAAAGCTGAAGAATTGCATGTAGAGGTTCTAGCACACAGCCCATATTCACCAGACCTTATCCCATTCGATTTTCACATTTTCGGATCCACAAGGCGTACTCTAAGAGAAAAACGACTTAAAATGCGACTGGAGTTTAAAACAATTTAAATGAGCAATTTAACTATAGCACAGGATAGAAAAATTGCAAGGTAAAAAATGAAATTGTGGATGATGAGGCAAATCATTTTATGTAGCAGCCCATATACAATTTAAAATAATAAAAAAAACATTCCAAAATTGTTTTTATGTATGAGTGATTTCTTACTGGTACCCTTGATATATACCTTCGCATCAAACTCCTTACGCATTTCGATCAAATGGACATAGTAATAATGATTTCTTGAAACAAAATGCATTAATAAGTCCTGTGCTTTGAATGCAGGCGTAAAAACTGTGCTACAACATTTTCATTTGCTAACCCTGAAGATTTTCATAATACGAAGCTGCAGTCCTCTGAATGGCAAGCCCCGATTATGGCAACTATAAAGGCTTTGGTTATCTCGAAAGGAGATTAGATAAGCAGTTTTACGAACCATTGAAATCAGAGCTACCATCATATTTCGCAATAGACCCAAATGTTCCCGTAAGCGTAAGCACATTTTAGACCAATACTCATCGCCACACTTCCAGTGCAAGGCATAATCGACAATGTTAATTAATAGTAATCAAGAGGGAAGTTGCAAAACGCGATTTTCTGAAACTCCAAAATGACTACTTAAAACGATTCTTTCAGTGAATTTTGTAAGTATATAACACTTAAACTTTAAATGCTCACCTTATTGAAAGCAACAAAAGTGAATGTGATAGCGAACCATGCAAAGCTTTGTTTCCGCCAATACCGAAAAGACAGCACAATTATTAATACCACTGAAGGTATCATAATCAATATCTTGAAGACCATGTACATCCTCTCTAGCGTAGCATTTTGGAAAAAGGCGTCCAGAATCCATTCAGGCATATAGTTGTAGGGGAATAAGTTTGGGTCGTAGAGATCTCTAGGGTTGGTTGAGTTTATGGCGAGTACTCCCTCAAATAAGTAGATGGGATAGAAATGGGGAGCAAAGTTGTGCCAGAAGTCAACACGCGTGAAGTGATAGAAGTAAGCGTGATGAAGGAACGTCCATCCGTAAGCCCAATATCCAGCCCCGGTTAAGCTCAACAGAGATGCAAGAGTTGCGAATCCGAAACACCAGTGGCGTAAAGTGGGTAGACGAAATATCGAAGCCTTAGTTGGATCACAAAGGTACAGGTAGACGGCCGGTGCATAAATAACTGGATAGAGTTTTAGATGAATGCAAGTTCCAAAGAGAAGACCCGCGAGTATAATACGGTTGCACAATAGTGAGTAGAGACAGGACAGCACAAAAACGCCGAGGACAGATTCCGCATTTCCACGGACCGAAACTGCAGCTGTTATTGGATTAAATAGCCAAAAAATACCCACTAGCCAGGAGATTGTTTGAGAACTCTTTGGGTGGTTCTAAAAAAGCGCATTATAAGAAAAGAGTTAATCCAATTAAGCATCTTAACGTATGTGGTCTAAAATTAGCTCTAGTCAATTCCAAAAGTGGAGTTAATGTAGGGAAAAAGAGTTCCCTCTAATGGACGTAAAAAGCCAATACGACTGCAAATGCAAATGCTAAATTTGTTCTGCCTAAAAACTGCCGTGATCCATCGGATAAGCAGGAGCTGAGACAGGATACAAACAGGAGGAAGTAATAGTAAAGTATACACTTCCTGTTTTCCACACACACTAAAATGTTCATTTTAATCGCACGTATTTTTCTTTCTTTCCCAATGTTTGCCTTTTAAATACATATTTAGAAATAGTAATTACAGGAAACAATCTTAAGAAGAGATTCTTCAAGTCTTAATTAACCAACTTTTGTCATGTTATTGAATTGAATTTGTTTCTTAACAATTTCCAATTCACGCTAGTTTGCAACTTGTTCAATCACGAGAAAACAACCGGATAATTCATCAAACCAACAAAAAATGCTTGAAAAACATCCGGTGAAGTCGTGCATTAACACTACAATAGTCAAGATTCCATCTAATCATAACCAATTAAAGAGTTAGAAGCTCTCATTAAACAAAACCCTGTTTGCAAATTATAATTAACTAGCAAAAATTAACCACGAAACTAGAGCAATATTTACGTTTAGTGTTTAAAACAACCAATAGTAAAATGAGTTTTCCATCAAGATCAGAGGAGAGCATTGAAACACCGTTTAATCATCGATTTTTCTTTCATGTTAGCTAACAAGCTGTCGAACATAGAATCTATCGGGAAAAATCTTTTTGAATCCCGCCTTATCGATAGGAATACAAATTTGGAAACAAATGTTCGCTGCTAATTCGTGGATTAAAATGCTAGTGCCCGAAGAATGTCCCCAATTATGGAAAGTTTAGAAAGCTAATGAGCCATATTAGAAGCAATTACTACTAGCCAAGATTTCGTCCATAAATTACTAGTCAAGAATAGGTGTCAATACACTTGAGGGGAGTGTCAAACAATCAGAAGAATTAAATGCTGATGAAACATCTGCTATTCCTAACAAATAACTACTGATTTGCCTAATTTTGCAGAGAAAAAATCGGCTCTATTGGGACAAAAAAACAAAACACGCGAGAAGCATGCTTTAATTAACAAATTGCGAAGTTCTAAACTGGAGATTAATGCTTTTACGCATTGTCCGAGAGTATAAAATTCCACATGAAGTTTGTTCACTCAATTGCCACCTCCACCCCCTATACTGAAAAATTTCAAAATACTTTAAAAAAACTCACGGGATGTTCAACCGCAATTATATTTCGTTGAAGCAGAGAGCATATAATATCGCATGCAATGAAAATGACCTTCCCAAAGGCATAAGCAAATGGATAAAAGGATACTGGGAGGTCAAACCGAGAGAAAACATAGTGTCCAGGACAAAGAATAATGGCGATCAATGGTGAATAACGATATGTTGGTCGATCTTCATAAATATCACGACCAGCCACCATGGATTTCGCGGCATCGGTAAAAACATCATAATCTACGTCTGTAAAACGCAGTTGTCCATCGGGCCAGCGGGTTGCGTCCTGCCAAATACTGAAGGCAAAGAGCCCTATTCGTAGAGCCAAAGCACTGGCTAGCAGGTACTTCAGAAAGGCACATGGAGAGTTCGATTTCTTTACCGACATCCTAAGGAGATGGAGCGAAAGTTAATGCTATTTAAAAGAATTTAGTAGCAATGTATTGAAAGCAAATTAATAAGAGGCCTTGCCTACACACCGTTAGCTAACTTGCCAACTGCAATTCAATAATAATATTAATGAAATTGGCCTTTAAGTCGACAGTCTTCAAAAAGCTTACAAACATTCCTGGGATTTTGCGATCAGAATTAGAGAAAAGGAGAACAATTTTATGTTTTTCACACCTTTATTAATATCAATGAAAATCGAGGGATGTTTCTTTTGTTCACAGAAAGCACTGAGGTAGCAAAACATACGTCGGAAATCTGAAAAAATAAAGGAAAAATTTGTAAACTCCCATTAAAAATCATTTCCAGTATTTATACTTCAGTGATTAATCTCATTAATTAATCCTCTAAATCGAGTATTTTTTAATTTATTACCATGTCTCACGGAATTTATTTTCACTCTTGATCATTATAAGAATAATTTTTCGAGTATTACAATAGAAGTAAATGGCTTACAGTTAAAGTCTTATAAGAATCGCCTCCTACATCCAATAAACAAAAAAATATACTATGCTTTATTACTTAATTTCCCATTTTTTCGATTTTATCGCCTTTGACATATTCCACGGTTTGTGCAAACATAGATTAATCCGTGGTGTGCGATAGACTTACCTCCACGTGGTGCATCCTGGGCAACGTATACTCATATGGGAAAAAAGTCTATAAACCGGCAGTTGACTTCTAACTTCAAACTACCATCACCCCACTGTATGTCATATTCGAATACTTCCATAGTACTCACCTCACCTTTTTTCTACCTTTCCTACCTTCGTCTTGGAAACACTTCTTTTCTCCTTCCCCCTCTCGACTTTTTTTCACTTTGATGTTCCTTCCCCTCTGTGAAGCCTGAAGTTAACTAAAGGGCTAATGATAACCATCAAAACGCCTGCCATTCGATAAAAGTAAATATGAGACTAATCTTTTTAACATTAATAGTCTTATATCAAATTTTTACTACAACTTGGTAAAAATGTTATACCTATTACCATTAACGAGCGATTGCGTAGAGATGGCTTTGTAGATGTATGTTAGTCAGTTTTTTGAAAGGACGGACTATATTATGAAGTAGTGGTTAAAATGTATGTGACAACTCAAAAGGTCATGAGACCATACGTACTCGTTGTTCCTTACTTTTTTTAATAATTTGTGAACACGAATATATATAAATAATAAAATACCATATAATAAATTTTCCCCCAATTACTCCGTATATTCTGCATCAAGTATTTGTTTAGCATCAAAGTAAATCATCAGATCGGAGACCATAAAAAATAATCCTATTAATTTGAGAACTAATACTATATTGAGACTTTCTATTCATAGACCAAGATGCTGTCTTAACTGACACTTCATTTTAATTCACACTTATAACTCAGTCTTACATCAGCCAAATGGAAAAGCAGTTTATTTCGATTATTTAGGCAGTTGCTATGAGAAGGTCTAATAGGTTGCGCAATCTCCATGGAATGGGATGAAAACCATTTTGATGAGGTTGACTCTCGTAGATTTTTTAAATCAGTTGGTGAAAAAAGCACACGTGCAAGTTAATTCATGCTATTATTACTATTAGCTGATGAAATTTCACAAGTGCTTCACAGAGCAAATTAAGTGTAACGGCAGATCATGGAAATATATACTCATTTCTATTAATACCTTCACACTATTCTCCATTTATATTAAAACAAGGCTTTGATCTTTCTCTCAGCGACTAGCTATCAATTATGCCTTTTTGTAATGATTAGTAAGGGGATTATCTAAAGGATACTAGAGCATCTTCTTGCGTAAAATATCAATCGTGTCATTAACAGATATGTGAGAGGACATCACTTAAAACAAGGCAAACTTGCCAATGTCTTTGTTCAAATCGTTTCTGCTCGGTGAGATGATCAAAGTAGTCCTGAAGACCCTGCATTTGATCTCGGTTAAATTTGATTGAAGGGCGGAAAATTCGGACATGTTCAATGGCCTTCTCCATATTGAGGTCAAAGGCATGCATAAAGTAGCACACCACGATGTAGGCCGAGCGCGTTCGTCCAGCTTTGCAGTGAATGTACACACTAGTATCGGTTCCTCGACAGGAATCTATAAATGAGAGACCAGCGTCTACCTGAACAGAAATGCAAAAAAGACCATTCTTATCAAGTAATCAATGAAAACATTTGCATGCATCAGCAATAGTCTTATTTCCTAAGCGGCATTCAATGTTCTATGGTATTCAGTTTTTCTTTCCCTATTCACGCATTCTCAAGCTCTATCAGTTGGGTAGTAATCAATAGACTGTTTTGGCCACTTAGAAAAGACCAGCATCTTGAACTTGAGCCGTCGATGGTGTTATAATTGTCGTGGCCTGTAAAAAAACCATAGTAGCCAATGGATGCCCTAAATTAGACTTTGGAATATCTGCTATGAACATATCTTTAGATCACAACAACACAACGAGCAGAATCTACGTTTATAAGCACACGCTGCCATTCTATCACTCTTAGCCTTCCCTACAACAAAGTCTCCTCATTCCATTTATTTAGTGGTGGCAAATACAAGATGGTCAAACGGTTCAGTTTTATAAAATTAATGCGTCAAAATAGCTTCACGACACCTAAAAAGATGAGTCGAGAACTTTTGAAAGATAGTGAATTCTCCAAATGCGACGGCACTCATTACATCCGAAAATAGAAAAGTTCGAAACAGGCAAAATTAAATACGATTTTGTTCATAAAGATGACAGAAGAAAATCTTTCGGATATAATTCACTTTGAATAAAATATTTACCAATAAAATAGCAGGTCCCTATATTTTCACCATTCTTAGTGAGTTCATGAACCAGAAATGCTTTAACTCTCATAAGTTAGCGGCTTGAGAAAGTCTTATTAATAACATTAATTAGCTAAATGAAGCTTACATATCAGAACAACTAGCTTTACCCTAGTATTCGAAATAAACACATACCTGTTCGATAGAAGGAACTCCAACAAAATCTTGAACAGGAAGATTGATATATTTGAGACCTCTGAAAGCAGCTTCAGAGGGTCCGAGTACGAATCCCTTGACCTCATGGGGCTCAATCATACTAATCACATGAGTTATGTTCTCCTTAGTTCTAGTGCTGTCGAAATCTGGTAGCATTGGTAGTCCACCAAGCACAATTTTGTCATTGATCCTGTCATACCAATTTCGGAGGCCTAGACGGCAAACAACTGAACCATAAGCTAGTGTAACATAAAATTTTAACTCCTTTCCGAGTCTAGAATTCATTGAAATAATTGTGGTTCTAAGGTGAAAATTGAAAATAGAAGATGGTAATTAAAAAATAATTAGCACTTTTCAAGCCCAACAATGGAACCGAAAACAGGCCAAAATCAAATAATATTAATAAAATGTACTTTAAGAACTGAGTCAAATAAGTGCTAATAAACATAAGACGATACATAGGAGTAAACACACTTGTGGTTGCCTTAAATAACGCACCCCATACGACATCAACTAAAATCAGTAATCCATTTCTGTTGAACGCTTAAACGTAGTTTATATAATTATCCAAAAATTAATCCCTTCATTGTGATTAAACACTAAAATTTTTTCTCGGTTTATATATTTATTAAATCTTTTCTATTCATATCTCTCCGATGGCTATATTATCAAGAGCTGTCTTAGATCTCAATGGTTTTGATTTATAAAATGCCCTGAAAACGTAAATTGAAAGGAATCACTAACCATATATGTCAAATCTACTTAAGTCTAAGTGAAGCAGAAAGTGGTTTTATCATTATAAGTTTCGAACTATCAGCACAAAATTATCATTGCAATTTCCAAAAAAACCCACTTTATTAATCTAAGTTCTCTGTTCTTCTGTACTAAAGTTTGTTGCGTTGGCATTCTACTTTGTTATTCTAGTGTTTATACACCCGTTTAGATTTTTAAATGTGGCAATCTGCTTCTTCATAGATTTTAAAATTTCACATTGAGTTAAGGCGTACCAACTAAATTAATATATGATATTATAATTGCCACCATGTTCACCGTACTAAACTCTCATATTTTATCTTTACATCTAAATTTAAGGATTGATAGATGTTTGTATATCTTATAATCATCAATAATAGAAATCGTCCTTAGCAAAGCAGACTGAGCAATTACTTAGTTCAAGACAAGAAAATTAATACACACAGAATTATCAAATAATTTAACTGTCCTCCTTCGAAATAAGTATGTCTAAGTTTCATATTTTAAATAACTGGCAATTGCTTTGGAATAATAAAATAACTGTTAATTATTTGCAAACTTCCGAATAAGGTAAGGAATTCCAAACACCTATTAGGCAATAATAGTCTTGCTAAAATGTGCATAATTAATGGACTCTATCTTAATCATTCCTGCCGTCTTCATTGCCCGCTCTTATATATCGGATTACTGATGGAGACCGTGTCTCTCTCACTCTTAGATCCATATGAGATCACCCCATATAATACCGCATTATACTACCTCATGAGATTAATACTTATTTCGAACTCTCACAAAGGTACTAAATGCCATTACTATCGTTTGCCCGGCCAAATACCAATTGAATATGCAACCTTTGCCTCAATTTCCATAGAGATCTTGTATCTTTTATTGTTTAATAATATGACTTCTTTCGTATTCAACACATTTCATCAGACCTCCTTCAAGAGACCTTCTGTTCCGCTGTTCATATTTCTTCGCTTTGGTCTAGGCGGGAGAAGTACAACATAAGTGAAGCACTAAAGGTAATATCGCCAGTTGTAAGAGTAAATTACTGTCGGAGCTACCGGACCAACTATTTATATTAACAAGTACTGATATTACGAAATAATTTATTTATTTCAAATGGCAGGCGTTTTGATAGTTA
>UZAE01013276.1:0-24401 GCA_900617975.1 Rodentolepis nana | reverse complement strand
CCCCACTGTATGCCATATTCGACTACTTTCACTGTACTCATCTTACCTTTTGTCTGCCTTTGTATCTCTCTGTCTCTTTTACATCTGTGAATCGCTCTTCTTTTCCCCTGTTGAATTTTTCTCACTTTAATGTTCTTCTCTTCTGTAAAGCCCGAAGTCAACTAAAGGGCTAATGATTACTATCAAAATGCCTGCCATTTGAAATTAATAAATCTTGACAATTAACTCACAAAAAAATTTCGCAATCACCACGTTAAAACCTAAGTCATAGGCACTACTGTGATCTATATGAAACTTGTGGATTAACTCAGTCTTAGCTCTTTTCTTGAAAAAGGTAACAAAGAAATCAACTAAAATGTTAAATAAAACATATGTTGAATACTTACATCCTGAGTGATCTTCCCTTGGCTCGAGCTGCCGTTCGCCAGGGAACTCCTCGAATCACAGGGCTATCTGAAATGTCGTCGAAACTTACGAGACTGCTTTGGGAGTTCTCATCGCCATTAAGTTTAGCATCTGTGAAACTTCTTTCTCGGGTCCTTTGGAAAGAGTCCTGAGACAAAACGGTTGACGATTGGGCTTTTCTTAGCTTATTACGTCGTAAAGAAGATTGAGGTTTGTTGCTACGTGGCAAACTTCGAGTTCGAGCGAGGGACCCACCCGCAGGCTAAAGTAACACAAAGAATTTAGTTTTTTGAGGATTTGCACTTGACTTGGGACAAACTTAAGGTAATTATGAAATTGTTGTGATGGAAAATCTCGAATTCTGTCCGCCTTCTTAGTTGATCAATAATAACTAATCATTACTGTTGCATGCTGTGCAAGGTTCATGTGGAAGCTGACGTAGTGGATTTTTACACTGATCACGAAGCCTTGGCGCATGATAGTGCAAATCGTCAGTTTACGGAAAATTTCTTCATTTTCTTCTTTTATGACAACAGTTAGGGCACCTTAAAGTTGAAAGGTCGATAGACCCGTAAACTCAAATACCGCGTAAAGCCTACCTCCAAATTAGCAATAAAATAGGGCATAAAATTAACACCACAGGACTCGAAATTTCGTAACTAGCAGGACTTAAATATAAAAAAAGAGAATTTAGAATGAATTAATTTATTAGGCTGGAATAGTAAATATAAAGCCGAAAATAAGTGGTTTGAAGGGTAATTCAGAGGTAGAATAGATGGAAATTGAGGGAATAGGGAGAATTGACAGGAGGGGGGCAAATCGATGTACAAAATAACGTCATAGTCAATACGACTAATGCATTTCTTTAACAACAACAATGGCTGAAGTGCTAATTAATTAATTAAATTGAGGGAGCTACAATACAAATTTAATTGAAATATTAGTTTGTTTCAAACGTCAGGCGTTTTGAAAGTTATTATTAGCCCTTTGACTGACTTCGAATTTCACAGAGGGGAGGAACATTAAAGTGGGAAAAATTCGATAGGGNTTAATTGCCTTAATAAATTTCATGATAGGATTTACTGTTCAACAGCAGAATACAAATGAGTAGTTTTCACGATTGATCGCAAAGGGTAGAGGATGGGCGGTTGGCACCCTCGAGATTAAAGCACATCCGTAATATTTCATTGTCATAACAGATGAAATACTAGTTTAACGTTTTTGCGATCCAATCTACTTCTAATTAAATTATTAAATTTGGATGCATTTTCGGAAATTGCTTGAAATTGTATTTATTATTGATAAAATTCACAAATAGTTGGTAAGGAAAAAAGTTAATTAATCTAATTTTTTGCATAGAGTAGTACTTAAATACCTTTAGGGCTGTACTGTCCTACTACAAGACAAGCTCAATTGCTACTAGACTCATAACAGAAGGCGCTATTGTCGTTCGAGACATGTTTAATACGCCTATATCTTTCACCTGATTCCACCAAAACTCATCACATCGCTTCCAGCCTGCTGTAAAACACGTGTGTGTGTGTGTGGTTGGGTGCATTTTTTAAAGAAACGATTCTAGAGATAAAGTGTTAAATTACAATTTAATATGATTGCCAGATAAGATTTAATAATTAACCTGTTCAAAACAGCATACAGATTGAGTCAAAATAACAACTTCAAGTTTGAGTTCCGCCTTTCATAGCCAATTCAAATAATATTATGGTTGCAACGCAGGTATAGATCATATCGGGGTAAGTGCTTAAATCGTTAGATTTGACTTTGAGGTGTTCTCCGTATCGTTCTTATCCCTCTTCCTTGCCTCCATATTCATATAGTTTGACTAAAATTAGTAGTCAGTCCTTCCCCAATATCCCACAAATTCATAAGGGAAACATAAATCTGTTTTCTTATAAAAAAATAATTCAAGCAAACTGAAACTTTTGCCTTATGTTGCCTCACTAGAACTGCGAAATTTAAGTGAGCATACGTATTGTAAAACGTAAGGATAGAGGGGAGATAGTGAAGATGGGAGAGAAATGGCATTGAAATTATGGGAATATGAAAACAAACATCTTAAGGAGCTTGGTTAAATAAATCATATCGAAGCAATGGCAGGAATTACACTAATTAGTTCGATCTTTTACGTCTAGATTTGGGAAATTTTGTTCCTTAACTAGCGTTAAGACACAGATGGTTTCAACCCGCTCACTTTCTTATGAAGACTGCTGACGATTTGTGCATTTACATGGGAGATACTTAAATTTGGATCCTTGAACGATAAAGAAAAGTATCTCCTTTAGACGAAAAAATCATTATCCAAATCACTACTTCAGCCACTATTTTGCACCTCTAGATATTTTATTTAATCGCCTACTTGTCTTTACTAGTATTTCTCCATTCTAAGTTAAAAAAAACTTCTTTAAGAATATTTGTGGACTGTGCATCTTCATTCTTTAAAATTAAAACGCCACCTATTAGCTCCTTAGCAACATCTACATGATAACAAAATGTAATGCAAAATTTTATTGGGGTTGATTTAAATTAGCTTCATCAAAAAAGACTGTAATTTCAGGAAATTTAACGGAAAAAGTATTTAAAAAGGGGTAAAATAAATTGACTTCATGTGTAGCGGGTCGCTACGCTAGTAAAGCCTGATTGACTCAGAAATCTCTATGGCAGATTCTCCAACATCTAGCTAGACTGCCTGAACAACCTAAGCTATAGCCCAGCTATTGGGGAAACAGACGTGTAGCACTAAATACGTTTATTCGGTACGTATATTGATAGCAAAGTATTGAGTTTGGCAAAGCGATTAGTTATCAGATAACTCCAGCATAATTCATGTGATCATTAATAGCTAAAATATTTCTGAGTAGGGTTCTATAGCAGGATTTATTTTTGATCATTGATGATGTGTCCCGCACATGAAAGCAATAAGGTTGTTAAAGGATTGGCAACCAAATAAATGATTTACATAGAAAAACCTAAAAAACCTATTATCTTAAATTAGATTTGCTCTTAGAGGCTCCGATAAATCACTACTCCGCTTTCATCAGCATTTAGTTGTTAATAATAGCCAAAACAACATTCAAAGTTAATTTAGGTAGTAGGATAGGTAGGTAAAATTTTGTTCAAATTTGAGAATAAACATCAAAATAAGTGGGTGCTTTATTAATTTTTAAAGTGTCATGAAAAAACCTAAACAAATTAAGAAACACAAATTTTATGCAGAATCATTGAAAAGATAGACGATAAATGGTCATTAAATAAATTTTGTACATTAGTCAGTACTGCGATTTATTAATGGGGATGGGAACAAACGAAGAACTAAGTTAAGAACTGCAGACTTCGACCGAATATATTCAAAGACGAAGTCGGGAAATATTGTCAAGTAAAATATTTTCGAAAACACGATTTTGCAATTAAAACTTTTTTTTGCTTTTCCCCAACTAACTAACCTTAAAACTTGGACGGTGTATTTGCTTTGGGGGTGGAAAGGATTTTGGTTGATAGTCAGGATTGGTTGTAGATACGCGTCGAGGCGCTGTTGGAGTATCTAAGTCCTTCCTCACGACACCCTTCATTCCAGGCCAATCTGTAACTTGACCATCATTGACTAGTTCACTCCGTACTTGCAGCCAATTGAACTAGAATTCAGCACGTATTGATATTATTTATAGATGTTGTGAAAGCAACAAAGCTTGCAATCATTGAATAATACGTTAGTTTAGAATATATTCCTTTAATATTTGCGATTTTTTGCACAAAGTTTTATACCGACATTAGTTAACGGAATCAAGTCAAAATTTTTGTTTACAATATATAAGATTATTACGTAATTATTTCACAAATGCCATTAGAAAGTTTATTCGGGGATTAAATTTAGTAAAAAGAATGCAATGACAGCGAATGGCGGAAGGGAAAGTGAGATATCGGCACTATGAAACCGAACAAAATTTATTAAAACTGCAAATAATAGCTAATTGCAGCTAACACTCCCATATACGCAAAGATGAGAGTGACGCCGCTTACCAGTCTCTTCAAATTGAGCTTTCTTCAGTTTTGGCAAGTATTTAAGCACGTTTTGGAAAAAATCGATATTTGTAACGAATATTTCATCCAACTATATATGGAATTATGCAATAACAACGACGTCACATTCTCAAGTCGGCAAAATCTCTAGAGCAAGAAGTCAAATACCACTCGCGTTTTTAAAACCGTATTTCTCAAGACAAATGGAGTTTTCTTAAATCGTATCATACTTAATCCTTTTGATATCTGTTCGTTACTATGTCCCATTCTTGATCAGGCTGCAAACTTTCCATTTCCTTATTAGCAGCAAAATGGAACTAATAAGTTAAGTGAGTGTCAAAGCAATGCCAGCAAATATGAATGACGTAGGACCCAAATCGTGTCAGTATGAGAAATGCACTCCAGGTGTCTTTAACGTTACCATAACTCAAAGCTTACCATGATTGTCATTTAACTATCAAAGTGGTTACTAATAAATAGATTTGAAATGAATTGATATCAAATGTCAGGCGTCTTGATAGTAATCATTAGCCCTTTTGATGACTTCAGGCCTCACAGAGAGGAAAAAACTACAAATTCACAAAGATTTGAGAGGAAGGGGGGGGACAGAAGAGTGGTTCACAGATGTAAAAGAGACAGACACAAAGGTAGAAAAAAGGTGAGGTGTAAAAGAGACAGACACAAAGGTAGATGAAAGGTGAGGTAAGTGTAAAAGAGACAGACACAAAGGTAGAAAAAAGGTGAGGTAAGTAAGAGACAAACACAAAGGTAGAACAAAGGTGAGGTGAGAATAAAAGACACAAAGGTAGAAAAAAGGTGAGGTGAATACTGTGGAAGTTTTCGAATATGGCAAACAGTGAGGCCGTAGTAATTTGAAGTGAGAAGTCAACTGCCAGTTAATAGACTTTTTTGGCGTATGAGTATACGTTGTCCAGGGCGTACCACGTGGAGGTTAGTCTATTGCACACCCCATTCCGACTATATTAGTGTGAGTCAATTGTAGCCTAAAAACCTGACACTTGGCTTTTAAAGGTACAACACTCACATCCCCAACTGCCAACGTTATCAAAGAAGCTCGTTGAGTAATGAAATTATTTCTTAAATAAAACTCAACCGTTGATTGAACATAAATAATGCATTTTCAATTTGAATTAGAAATTAAAAGAATTTAATATTTAATCCATTTATGCTTGTCAATTGCAAAGAAATTTTGTCTTCCATTTCTAAATTTCGCGATTGGTGTTAATAAACGAGGCTGGGGTGAACTGTCGCCTTGGAATGTAATTAGGTTAATAGACGTAAACAATTGGCATGAAGGTGTTTCGATCAAATTTACTATTGCTTTTAACAGATTTGCCCCCATGTGTGCTTGCATTTCAGGTACACCCAAGGGACAAAATAGTATTTTTTATCTAAAGTGCAAAGTGGCAGTTAAATTAACTTCCATGACTGTGAATATGTCATAGGTTTTTAGGATATTTTCATTTGGATCTTCTTGTCCTGTGGCATCCCTCCAGCATTCCACTGAAGGATCTGTAGAAGTTTTGAAACGCCCTGACAAGGGCGATTTCTCTTATAGCTTCGTTTCAAGCTAATCATAATAATTTGAACTCAACTACAGAGTTATAGACTATTTTGCTGTATGAGTATACGTTGCCCAGGGAGCACCACGTGGAGGTAAGTCTATTGCACACCCCAATGGCAATTAAATAAACTCATATATATTTTAGTCAAAATCTATCTTCACACATTCACTTTATTCCAAGAGGTACTCCTTCCCAAATTAAACTATTGGGCATGATTTGATCAAAGACACTAGTAACTACTACTCGTGCCCATAAGCGATGCTTCCGTACATTAGCCTCAGTTCCATTTTAGCCATTCCTCTTGGCATAGTTGCATTTCTATTTCATGGGTGCAAATATTGTAAATAGGTATATGTCGGTGTTCTTATCTTTGATCATATTCCAATGGGAGGGGGCTAGTGAATCACCAGATTTCAATATTTAGGGTCATTTTGAGAGACACTTCGCTTGGGAATGGCAAAGTTAAAAACAAATTGCTTTACATAATTTCTTTATTTCATGAGGTCTGGCATGTTTGTGTAGGTTATATTAAAAATAAGCCTTGCCTTCAAGAACCCAGCTATTTTGGGAGGCAATATCGGATACGCAAACCAATCCACAGGCCCTAATGTTCCGAAATTCCAGAATAAAAATAGCGCCAATAACACTGGTATTTCCCTAGCTCTTTATATCTCTTTCGCCCTAGCATGAAATGTAATCATTGATATATCACTGAAACCTGAAAGCCATTCGATTCCTTACTCTAAAGTTATTTATCTTTTAGGGCACATTTTTGGGCCAAGACGGGTGTAGTATGGGCTATATACATAACCTGCCGAATACTGTCATTACAATTCTTGAAATTGTTAAACAGTTTTAATGTGGTATTTAAGTATGAAATTAGAATATAAATTTAGGTGATTAATTAGACAAAAGGGTTAATTAGTAGGGAAATACCTCCAATTGTTTTCCGCAAGCATTTTTTAAGACACGCTCCGTCACCGCCCGAAGTAGATTACGATCTAATGTAATAGAAAGTAGAATATGTGGTCATTATTAATATCTCAAACAGAAAATCATAAATGCAAATCGATAAGAGTACATAGTGGAAGCTTTCAACAAACCCTTCAATACGTTGAATTACTAATCTGGCAATAATCACAGTGAGCTGAATATAAATAACAGTTTACTGAGAGTGTTCTTTATCTAGGTACATAATATTTATTTATTTATTTCAAATAGCAGGCGTTTTGATAGTTGCTTATTGTGTACCACGTGGAGGTAAGTCTATCACACACCCCAGGTACATAATATAATGATGTCACAACGCGAAACTTCTTATTACCAATTTTATAATAAAAAACTTTCCTAATAAAGGAATCGATAAAGATATCGTCATGAAAGCAATCGAAATTTTAGTGATTGGGGAGTTTCTAAGTGGATCCGGAGTGAATTCTTGTTCATGTACTTGTATAAAGCACAACATACCATATACTATAAACAGCCTATTACAAAGATTAGTGTTTGCCAAAAAAGATGACTTAAAAGTTAATTGCCTCTTGGGAATTCCTTTACCACATAGTTGATCCCATTTGTCGAATATTTTATTATCAAGAGGTTGCAATACATTTTGTTTTATATAAAAGCAATTAGAATTTCCGTAAAAATAAAAGAAAAAACCAACGTATAAATACATATATATGAAAATTCAAAAAAAACGATCCTATATTGAAATATTTTCTAAAAGTTTTATATATTTGCCAGCGTAAATAAAATTGCTCTGTGGATAGACAAAGTTTGGCTAGCTTTTAAAATACCTTAATATCTAAAAAAGCATGATTTTGAGAAAATATATTAGGAATATGAATAATACAAGTTAGCCAACGTGGACGAACAGATAATTTTCCGAAACATCAACTAAACAATCAAAACCTTGCCAGGAGATACAATCAGTAAGATATGGAGCACTTAGTAGATAGTTTTCTCCAAATTACTACCATCAGTTTCGTTTTAAACTAAGTTAAAGACAATGCATGCAAACATTACAAAATGATGTTCAAGCATGTCAACTCAAAACGTAATAACTTCAACGGAATTTGATTAAATTTGGAGAATAAATAGATTTCCCGCATCGTTTCTTTGCTCATTTTCTGCAACATCTGACTTGTTAATAGGAGCTTCATGAGGTTTATCCCACTTGGAAAGGCACCCGCTTTAACTCAAATTTAAAATTAGTTTATCTATTGCCTTGCAAACCAAAATTTAATCTTACATATTCTAATTTTTTGCTGTATTTGCTCGACGCTTTCAAAAAGCTTTTGGTTCCCATTAAAAAAGGTAAATGAGGCATAAAAAGGAATAAATATAAACAAAAAACAGTATCAAAAGCAGCCTTTTTAACAAATTGAAAAGATTTATAAACTCGCTAACTGTAAATTGAGAAATGCTTTCTTTTAAATTATTCTTAACTCTAAATTTTTACCCAAATTCGTATTGTTTCTTAAATCAACAATTCCCAGTGTGCGGTTTCCATAATGCTCTTCGGATTCATCCTTTCCACTTTTCGATGTCTTCTCACAAATATCCGGTGCTTTGAGGAGATCCAACCACACTTGACCAGCTGTATCTCCGAGACCACAGTTTTGAAGGTCAATAGCCTTCATCCAGTGGTCATCTCGTAGTACCTCGCAAAGTAACTTGGATCCTTGGTTACCGATTCGTTGGTTGTTATTTAAAGTTAGACGACGCAGGCCTCCCATGACGTCTAAGTTCGGTATCTGGTAGCGAAGAGAGTCCTTCCACACTTCTCCTTGACGCCGGAGAACATTATACTACAAAGCAAAGTATAAATATTTATAGAATTTTGCAATCGGTACTTAAACAATATGCATTTGCACTCGCTAAATATTCATTTTTAAAGGTAATTGTTGAGCAAAGAAAGTTTTAACTTATTTATGAATGTAATACACATCTTAAAATGCGCTCTTTTATACAAGGTGCTGTTTAGCAGAAATCTAGGTAACGTTTAAAATTCCTTGTTAATTCTGTTTCGTTTATTTTTGCTTCAAGAGTTTTGGCTGCTTGGGTGAATACTAAATGTTATAGCAAATGTCTGTTTGTTTACTAATGGCAAATGTCAAAAAATTTATTCGCTCCATAAAATTTACTTTCAATATTTTTCCCCTAACTCTCAAAAGTATGAAAACTCTTGTGCGGTATAAAGTTTTATTCACTGGCCTCAACATTTGTCTTCACTTTAACCTTCTTGTTCAAAAATTGAATCCTTTGTGATTTGAAAAATCGTTATTGAGTATAAAAATGGGAATCTGTGATCTCCTGGGTAAAGAATGTAACATCTGCGTCTCTTTGTATAGATCATAATTAGAAAAATTCGATTGAATTTTAGGGTAATTAGGTGTGAATCGAGTATGCAACTTTGACGATAGACTTACCTCCACGTGGTGCACCCTGGGCAACGTATGATCATACGGCAAAAAAGTCTATTAACTGGCAGTTGATTTCTAACTTCAAACTACCATGAACCCACTGTATGTCATATTTGACTACTTCCACAGTACTTGCCTCACCTTTTTCTCTACCTTTGAGTCTCTCTCTTTTACATCTTTGAAATACTATTCTATTCCACTCTCGACTTTTTTAACTCTGATGTTCCTTCAACTCTGTGGAGCCTGAAGTTAAATAAAGGGCTAATGATAACTATCAAAACGCCTGCAATTTGATATAAATACTTTGATCTTGCAGATTATTACACAAAGAAAAAGATAAACGATGATCAGAAGATCTTTTATGTGATGAAGTAAGTGCTAAGGAACTTCCTTAGTAACAAATTACTTTGTTGACTCTTTGAAGTCGATTTCTCCTGATGGATACCCTTAGATCAAAGAGTGTACTCGCTTAATTAACTAATTCATGCCAACATATTTATATCAATTTTGAAAAATAGCCTTCTTTAAGAGGATTTAATATCAAAAATTGAGGTGATTCAAGTCAAAATAATTCTACCAGCTGCAATTCCATTAATTTCACTCTTCGTTCATTTTATTATCTGATTTTATTGTTAATGCACAGAATAAATTTTATTTGGAACAAAAATAAAATTCCGTATATGCATATAAACTGCTTTTGCATTTTAAAATTTACTGCTGATTAAATCTAACTCTTACACAAAACTAGGATTTTTGGCAAACATTCCCAAATGAAGCTATAAATGAAATTGATACATTCTGAAGCAAGTCTTTTTAAACTCTCAGATGAAAGTAAGCTCATTTGTGATAAGACGAAAATGTGGAAATACAAACTGATGCGAATCCCACTCTATCTCCTGTATCAATACTTGCAAATGTAACTAAATGGATTACTCTCAAATTCCCGAGCAATGAAGATCAAAATAGATAGAGAGAGAGTAGACAGTCGAAAGTTTGGAAAGTTGGATCCATTGCTTTTAAGAGTACAATCTACAGTTTTACTTACGAACCACTTTCAATGCTCTGCTAAATATGATTGTGAACAGAAGGCTTTATTTCCACAATGTAGCATTGGTCTATGATTTTAGAAGGCGCAACTAATACTTCATTGCCAATCTGTTAATTTTAAGATGACTTTTTGCATTTTGGAAATTGATGAACTGAGTTCGAAAATGGTTTACGATTCAGTGCACCGTAACTGGAGCAAACCGACATGAAATTTAATTTACATTTTTTTAAATTGAATTGCTCATGGAATTAAACGAATGAAATGGCAAAACTTTTAATAAAATCCTGTAAACTAGTGCAAATATCAAAAGAACCTTTTAGTTGAAATGGTTCATTAAGTTAAAATAAATAATAATAAAATTGGAAAAGATGTAAATTCTTTTGAAATGGAAAATGAAATAAATGCGTATTTTAATTGCCCATTTAAATTTATAACTTCAATGTGCCAGATTATACCCGATAAGTCAAGAAGAGATTTAATTAAGAAAAATTCTTTAAACGACGGAATTTGGCAAAATGGTTGAAATTGATAATTATCATTCTGAAATTTTGCTGTTAAATATTTGACTCAGGTATGTGGATTCCAAATGAAGATTTTCATTTCTACGAAGGCTATAAAAGTTTCCCCGATTTTTCGGAAAGAAAATTAAACCGAAAAATTATATCGCTATAAAAGAAGATGCATACAAATTATCAGCTGTTATTCTTCAACAACGGAGGTATATAATTTTGTGGTACAATTTAAGTCATTAAAAAAATGCCGAAACGGCTTTATGAAAATCAAAGATTCCAAGTGAACATCTATCTGCAATACTAATTATTATTCGTTCTTAAAACATTTCGATCGTTGAGAAGTGATTTCAAGAAGAATTTGATGGCAATTCTCTGGAATGCCGCTCTCACCTAATTCTTTTTACATTTTCGAAAATATTTCGAACCACTAAAGAAAGTATACATACCGATTCACCCAACTATGAGTTAATAGCAACAATTCAGAAAAATTCATGGTTTTGAGCTCTAGTACTAACTAAGGTATTTCTATAATTATTTTAATCATTAATAGTTTTACCAATTGTGTATTATTTCATTTCTTGGATCAGCCACAATAATTGAGTCACTTATTGGAGTTTTCCGATGCACTCTTAATTATCTTTTAATTGATTAACTATAAAGTAAGCCCAATAATTGTAGGTTTTGAGTTAAAAACGGTGTCTTATCTCCTTATTGCAGTTTAAACTTCAAAGGTGACTAATATTCTAAGCTGCGTTTATTATTTTCTCGATTCATAAAACTTAGAAATCGCGTTGCGTGAATATTAAAATTTCACTTTTAATTTTAAATAGGGCGAAATGTGTTTAAATTATGAAAACACCTTTAAAAATGTTTGAGGCAATTATAATTATTCAAACATCTCGTTATGACAAGCAAATTGCAATTAATCAGCAAACTATTGCATAACAATATTATTAGCCAAATATATATAAGCAAGCGCAACTAGGATTTAAAGACACAAGTAGGTGAATCAATGATAAAATTTGAAATAAGACGATTGTTAGAATTTCGTCTTGTGGTGGTCAAAACACTTTAAAATTTTCTTGAATTAAGATGAATGCCTTAGTGTGGGCAAATAAGGAAATGAATCTTCAATTCTATCTGAGTAAAGTATATTTGATCATGTAAAAAATATCGATTTGCTACACATTTAGCAGACACAGAGCATCTATTTCATAAACCATCAACAAAAATTTAGTATATGCACTAATATTTTTCCAAAATGCTCTCAATTCTTGCAGAGGGTTCAACATTTTAGTGATGAAAATTACTGAAAAAACTAAATGAAGATTTAGATAATATTTAATAAATTATTTAATGTGAATTCTAAATATTGCATCTGGAAAAAAATTAATGTTGTATAGACTAATTCATTAAAATTTTTCACGAGAATTTATTTTAAATCAAGACAGTAAAAGTCGTTGCCACTAACAGAAATAAACTGAGCGCGACGAATACTAAACAAACAAATCTTGACACAAAAAAATCTGTTTTTAGAATGTTACATCTTCAAACATCGTTTTATGCATAGTTCATATAAATAAATAATGAATTTCTTAATTTCAATAAATGTTTGACGAATAAACACGTTACTTTCATGATGAAACAAAATTTATCTAAAAATTTAATTTCTAATTAAGCTTTTAATAAATCATTCACTAGTCAACTTAGAGGATATGAAATGCTTAATAAAATTTGTATACTTAATGTTACTAATTTCAAACTATTTTCGATTATTCACATTTAAATGGAAATTTTTGACCTCTATTCTTTCATGTAATAAATTGAAATCATTTAAAATTTCAACAATAGTTTTTAGATATTTTTTATTTGAAAATGACTTTCTATACTTCTTAAAACCTATGTATTTTATTCTACAATGGTATAAAATCCAAACACTGAATTAATAAAAATTTGAGAGACTTCTTACATAGCGATATATGATTAATTTGAATTAAGTTAAAGACGGGGAGAAACCCCCTCGCGCATAATTAATTCCATTGTCTGTTTACAGACGCACTATCCCACATTAGGTCATTCGGTTTTCATTGGTCATAGATTCAAAAACCAATTAGAAAACTTGGCCAAACGGGTTTATAAAAATCACAGTTCACGCGCATATACCCGTACCAGACACAGTTCAGAAAATGAGTAAGTATTTTGCTGAATATTTAACTACAATAAATTAACTTTAGATATCGCATTTAAGTAATTTCTACCATTTTAAAGCAGCTTAAAGACTTTAATTATTATTTATGTATAAGAAAACATATTAACAAATAAGAAATGTTTACAAAAGTAAATGTAATTTAGTTAGAATGCTTAAATCAAAGTATATTTTCACGGAGCTATTTTCCCATTGAAATATAACGTCCTAACATTATAGAAGAGGCTTAAGATATACAATTTCATTTGCCCATAGGGGAATTAATAAATAAGCTGCTCATCTTAGCGCATATATATTCAAATAAACTTTTTATGCTTATAACTTTCGCACTAACACTTACCTCGAAGATTATATAATTCAATAGATTAATTGCAAGTATTGATTTATCATTACCATGGAAATGGTAGGAAATTAAATACTCAAACACAGACAAAGCTCGTTGAAAAGTGAGATGATAAATTTCTTGTCATAAATACGCTTTTATATCATTATTTGGAGCATTTAGAGAATTAAAACATTTAGAAATGGATTGTAGAAATATCAGCGTTCTCATGCATTGTCAAAATGCTTCTTAAACACTCCAACCCTGATGAAATTAACTACATCAACGTTAAATAATTAGTTCTTGTACCAATTTAACTTCAAATTTAGTTCATTTGTTTTACGCTTAAAATAGTCAGGAATTTATTCCATTGTTGGACTCACTGTTCTTGTAATTCAAATACGAAAATCAAAAGCTTGTAACGACGAAAATTGCAAGCATATATCGCGATATCAATAAGACCTTTCAGCGCGTGAAAGTGATATTTACTCATACCTTCAATTCATCGGTGATTTTATAAAAGTCCCCTTTTCTCTAACTTCTACAGATGATTCGGTAAATCGAACTATCACATCAATGCATGGAAAAATTATCTATCAACATATAGGTGATTGGGTTTCTCCCCCAGAACATTCAGAGGATAATTCCAAAGTTAGTCCACTCGTCGCTGTTATTGCAATTGGAAGTATCTTTCTCCTTCTCACGATCTCCATTCTAGTCATAATTATAGTATTTCTCCGAAGAAAATACAAAAAAGAATCGCGAAATCTATATGGCGAAATAAATTTCGAGACGCGAGGAGGAGATGTCTACATTAACCCGTCCAGTGAATGGCGATGCAGTCTGGATTCGGATAGTTTCGAGGACATGTCAGACGTTTCTATGGAAATAGAGGTTGATGAAGAAACAGAAGGAAGGATTGACCAGGCAACAAGTGGTTGGGTTGCCACTAACTCTCATCTCTGTCCAAAACACTCGAGAATTCTCCGAATTGAAGGCTCAGAGATAAGAACAGCGACGTGCATTCACCAAGTTTAAGTACCTTCAACGACTTTTGTACAAATCAAGCTCATTTGCAAATGAATCTATTATGTGCATATTTTTACTATGAATGTTATAAAGTTTAATTTTGTGGTTTCGTATTATTTCTAACACCTGTTTATTCCACTCATCAATTCTCTCAATATCATCTTAATATTAGAAAAAAAACCGTAGTGACGACATAGCGGCTGGCCATAGCCAGAGTGTTTCTTTAATATTTCGGATTTCAAAAGAATTATTTTGTGACCATGCTAATAAGTATGTTCAAAAATCTTGATATAATAAAAAATACATATATATTTTATTCACTGAAAAGTAATTTAAAAATGCTAAAGTCAATCTTCGTTCCTAAAATCTGAGTTCAATTGTAATGTTAAAGTATCACCACCTTAAATGTATCATCACAAAAAGTCTAGAATGGAAAGAGTAGATGGAACGATTAGTTATTATAACTTATGTGTTTGGTGTCCATTGTATTCAAACATCAAGTAATTAAGTACTTTTAATAAATGCAAGTACTCAATTTATGTGTCAATAAGTTCAAAAAAATCATGAAGAAACCTGTCACAAACATTTTGTTTTCCTAGCAACTAGTTACATATAAATATATTTTGGTTCATGTCAGTTAAGACTGAATTGAAAATCTTAATACCGAAGTTTAATTGGCAAATTGTGCCAAGACTAAAACCTAATATAGCCTTATATAAAATAAGTAGGA
This sequence comes from Rodentolepis nana, assembly GCA_900617975.1. Classification (NCBI taxonomy): domain Eukaryota; kingdom Metazoa; phylum Platyhelminthes; class Cestoda; order Cyclophyllidea; family Hymenolepididae; genus Rodentolepis; species Rodentolepis nana. Next base: position 9,106 of record UZAE01013276.1, on the reverse strand, counting down.
AAAATATGTGAAATGGATAAGAAAATTTAGATCCCAGTACATGTCAACTTTTGGAACAACAGACTATGAACAATTTAAGGTTAAGAAGGCATTTTGAACAAGCGCAAATAATCCATATGTGAATATCGAGACAGCCCGTAGATTTTTGCTGATGCTGTATTTCTGAACAATTTAGTTTCACATTCGGCGTTAAAAAATGATCATTATTTCTAATAAATTGCTTAAAGTATCGAAAAATTGTTTTAGCGGAAAAATTGTCAATCTTGTTTTTTAAAGGATTGATTGTGGCTTTTACTATCACTATCTTTAGGATTTGTGTAAATTTGATAGAAATGAATTTAATCTCAACTGCCCTAATTGTTTTAATTAAATGAATTAGCCTTAATGATTCCAGACACTATAACTTTCGGCTTGAGTTCATTCAGCAAATACCTTCATGCCAAACATATCGAATATACCGAATTCCTAAGTGAAAGGCTGATTAAATTTGACTTGAGTAAAAGAAATGTAACCTGGACCATCCATTCAAAGGAAAGTCAATGTTGACATCATCTCTTTTCAATTAGCTCTAACTGTTTTGTTTGGTTGACCACTCAAGAGGTAGTGAACCAAAGCCAAAGGAAGCATGCATTTCCATTCTATTCTAGTTGCGTTCTAATGGTGGCAGTGCTCGCGGATTCCAGTTCAGGAAATATTCCTCCGTTGAATGTCCTTAAAATTCTGGCAACATTTCTTCTAACAGCAAGAGATGTGTGGTGTGAATTTCAATTCTTCACATAATTCGTAAAATCGGCTGTTCAAATTATCATTAGTAGTAGTAGTAGTAAAAATTTAAAATGAGTTGCTAATTTCTTTCCACCCCACAGAACAGTAAAATAGACTTTAAATAGGCGTAAAAGTTATGGCTGCTAAATTTAGATTGATAAGCAGCGACTTGATATGTCTTATCAAGTATGAGATATAAGCTTTTTAGATTGAGCATATGATCAATAGCTAAGCCAGAAAATGGTTTAAAAATCAACAACTTGAATCAGAAATAATGTTTACATTATAAGAAGTCATTAATAACATCAGAAGTGTAAAGATATATCACCTTTTTCATGAATGAATTTATGGCGTGGTTAGGAGACAACTGAACTCCCATTCAATAATAACTTAACGTTTAAAATACAATTATTTTAGTCCAATTTTAGACTTATATCTTAAATTTCTTACTGATAATTTTGTAATGATTCAAACTATTGCGTTTTAATTACTTCAACTAAACAAGTAAATCACACTAAAATAAAGAGATATTACCTCTTGTGGATATTATTGTTTCACACTTTTACCTACCTCTAGGTTTGAGGAAACAGAAAATAAGATTGGAGATGTCATTCCTTGAATTAGCAGTAACAATAAGTTTAAGCTTACCCAGACATAAAGTTTTATCGGGCTTTACTACATACCAAAATCGGGCTCACAATGATAATTCCTCAATTAACTAATAATTACTGTTTGTGCTACCAAGGAAACGTATTTTAAAGCCTGATTGGGTGCGAAGTAGTACTAAGACGCCAGTTTATTAATCACGTTTCAAAGTGCTAGTAAAATACCATCTTCGATACCGTCAAGGAAAGTGTTCAAAACACATGGCTTGTATGGAAATAAGGTGACAACTTTTTCGATAAACGCACACTCTTCCATAACTCTTGCAAAACAGAATTAGCCCTTTAGTTGTCCCTCAATGGAACTAAATGTTCAAACTAAATAATTGGCTTTGCATGCTTTGGCTTTGCTGGCTAGTAATGTCGACACGAACACTAATATACAAGCAGAATGATCAAGCCTATCTTTTAGTGAATGCGCACCGCATTCAGGTCAGATCATGGTCATCTGTATCGCAAAATCGATAAAACGTAGTATCCATTCTTGCAAATCCTTCTGTTGTGCTAAAGCAGAAGGTATAATGAGGGAGACTTCTTTATTACCGATAAAGGAATCCTCTCAAATGTTCTTCAATCATCAGCTCTTAACGTGAAACGTAAACAGAGCTATCATATAACTGTATTTTCATTTTTTGATCAACTCATAAAAGGTGTTTGTTGGCTTGGCAAAGCAACTGGCAAAAGATATCAAAAATAGTAACCAATGAGGTGATCTAATCCCTGAAGTGACGTCAAACATATAATAGATGGGGTTAACTGCAATTCAGCCTTCCCTCATTAAAATAAAATTTGGCCATCCATACTTTTAACACATGACTAATTCAATATTTCAAGTGGCCTTTAAAAGATCAAAAACTCATTTTTTGGGCATTACAATTTAATATTATTTATCTCGTTGTAAAGATTTCACATTTTGAACAAGAAGCGCTATAAAAATAAGTTGATAGGTAAATGAAATATGAGCCGAGCATTCATACGAACTAAAACAAAATGTGATACAATTATTGCGTAAAAAAGACAATATTTTCATTTCAAAAAGAAAAATTTTGTTTTCACTAAGTCACCTGACTTAAATATTCCCAAAAGGACGAGAAATAGCAAAGTTAATCAATTAAATGCGGAAGGTGGCAATTACTTTGCGCGTACGTTATAATACATTATTTAGTAGCGATTGCGAGCGTAAATGCTGATTACGTGAGTTTCGTTCTCAGGCGTGGGAGGAAGGGGAGGGGGAGGTCGGGGATCAAATATTTTAATTTTCTCCTCTCACAACCATGAGGGGATTAAGAGGTAAAATTGGGAGAAGTATTCCCCAATGTAAACTTTGAAGTTGCTGAAAGATGATTGGAGGGAGACTCAGTATCAAAAAAGTACTTCACAGCTAAATTACTACCTTTTGTGAGAAAGAAAGAATGTGTATTTGAAATTTATTCATTTGTAGCCGTTAAGATACAACTTACGAAGTGAGTAAGTTCGGAGTAATTGACAACTTTGTGGGATAGTTTGTGAAATCCAACAGAGTTGAACATAAAATAATAAGCTGGGTTTGGATAATTAATGAGTAATAGTTCCAGCAATCTAGCTTAAATTTCAACCTAAAATTGAGTGATCTTCAGCAATTTTAAAAAGCATGTATAGTCAAGAATCCTTATATAAAAGGTTGATAAGTTATTTTTGTTCCAATTTCTTTAACAAGTGGCATTATGCACGGGTAAGTACTTTAGGAAGATAAATTAAGTGCAAATCCCCTTCGTCAAAATGGCGGGCGAGACAATGATTTGTCCCCAATCGAATGATATAATTACTAATCTAAATAATCAGATAAATGGTTTTTACGAAAATATTGCCAAAAAAGTCATACAATGTAAATGAAAAAAATTTGGAGAATAATTATACCGTTAATAAATTCATAAAGCTTAAAGAATGGATACTTTATCGTCTAAGTAAAGATTTTATTAAAGATTGAATTAAAAAGGTTACTTAACCAATCGAATCCCAATAAACTTTTAAATTTCGAATAGTAAGAAAAGTTTTTACTTTTTTAATTTTAACTTCATTTTATAAGGTTTCTACTAAGAAGGATTGGCTCACTGGTTACATGTCTAATTGATTTTCACTTTGGAATTGAGTGTGAATTGTACTGTTGTAAAAAGAGTTAGGATAACATCTCCAGCAATACTTTGCGCATGAGAAGAGATAATTTTCTCGACATGGCAAACTACGCACTCAGTTATGTTCACGACAAAAAAATGAATTTAATCTTGAAAACATGAAATTGAAATCTGAACGAGTCGAGCATAATTATAAAGACGGCAACCAAGTGAATGGTTTATTTAAAAGAATTGAAATTTGATCTCCGATTATATAGTTTTTTTGTTGAGTAAAGTATTTTTTATTTATATCAAATGGCAGGCGTTTTGATGGTCATCATTAGCCCTTTAGTTGACTTTAGGCTCCACAAAGGGGAATGAGCATCAAAGTGAAAAAAGTCGAGAGGGGGTGGGAAAAAGTGTGTTTCAAAGGTGTAAAAGAGCCAGACACAAAGGTAGAAAAAAGGTGAGATGAGTACTATGGGAGTAGTCTAATATAATATACAGTGGGATCATGGTAGTTTGAAGTCAGAAGTCAACTACCGATTGATAGACATTTTTGTCGTATGAGTACACGTTGTCCAGGGTGTACCACATGGAGGTAAGTCTATCCCACACCCCTTTTTAAGTAAAGTAGCATTCCATTTTCAATATTTTAGAATTATATATTGAAATTAGTTTAAAGAAACTGTAGGAATTCGAAGAATTGCAATTTTTATTTTGGTGGTAAACATATTCAAGCCTATTTAAAATGAGAGACTAACTAGTGATAGCATTATTTCCTATTTTAGCTGATTATTAAAAACTATTCTCTTACCATTTAAAAAAAATAGAGTGTATTTTACAAAATTCCCTAATGCAAATATTTGCGCAAAACAATCCGACAAATGCTACCTGGGCTATATTTATCCCCTTTTGATGAATGATTCCATTAATAAGATTTTTTAAAGATTGATTCTGTATAGCTTAAAAAGAGAGCGAAAATGCCTGTTTGAACGCTAATAAATCCTCCTTTTCCTCTTCATTTAAAGCTATTTATTGCTCTCTAAGAGACATATGAATTTTATAACAGGGCGAGAACCTGAGCGTGGTGGTAAATAAAATTCCAAGAATAAATAAATATATTTTTTCTTAATAATTTTGCTTGGGAATTTTTGAAGTATGTTTAATGAAAATGCAGAAAATGGCCTAATGGCCTGACTGAAAGATCTTTTTTGTTTTTTTCGGCAAACCATGGAATACAAGATGCAAACTTTTCGATAATGTAATCCATTACGTTCGATGGACTGGGTGCGTTATTAAAAGATATAAAGTTTCACCTTTTAAAGCAAAAGCCATAACAACGAGTAGAATATTTTCAAATAAACTACAGGTAACTTCTCTTGTTTCGTTTAATTTGCCAGCCTGGCAATCAGACATCAATCAGACATTAGCCGTGCCAAACGTTCCAATCAATAGGCAGATTAATCAATCACTATTCAGTCTAGAAATGAAGGATTCCATAATTGTTTTTCTTATTTGTACCGAATCTGGCAATTAATTAAACTTGAATAAATTTTCAAGGTAAAATGTTGCATTATGGGTTCTTCCCGAAGAACGAGCAAAGTTTGTTATTTTCAGCAAAAAAGAAACAAATTTACCACTTATCACCTTCATAAATTCAATTTCCTCACAAGGTAATTAAATAAACAAAGAAAATTTAGATAAGACGATTTTTTGAAAATAAAATATTTAACTTTTTAATACAGGCTAAGCGAATGATATTTTAAAAAAACTACTTTTTGAAATAAAATGTAGAGTCAGTGAAACAATCTGACGTTTTGACTTCTATTCGCTTAGAATCTAAAGTAAAACCATTTTTGTTTTTGCTTACCCGTACAGGCTTTCTGCCTTGGCTAAAACCCATTAACAAAATTGAAAATTTTAATTCATCCGATTTGTTTTAGGCTACTTTGTTTAAAAAAAGAAGCAGTAACAATGTCAATTTAACAGTGCCACTCAAATCTATCACCCAAAAATGGGTTTGTCTTTGCATTTCTTTTTAATTTATTAATTTTTATCAAACAGTTTAAAGTTGTGGATTAAATGAAAGTATTTATTTTCTTTTATTGAATTCTATAATTCCAAAGTATTTAGGATATATCAAAAGTATCTTAAATATATGTCTTTATTGAATGGAAAACCTGATTTCAAATACAATGTTAAGACCATTCTAATAAATATGTGAGAATACTACTTAAAGTATAAACAAATAACAAATGTTAGATCCCGAGTCTCTAGTTTTTCGTGATGTGTGCCCAAAAGGGGTGTGTATTCACTGTTTCTTCATTAAAAAACAAATAATTATTTTTTTCAATTAAATTTTGTAAAAAATATAAATATTTGCAGAAGCGTGATGAAAAAAATATATATGGGGGGGGAGAGAGGAGCGACGGCTGAACATCTTGAAGGAGTAGTTGGAACTACTTCCGAAAGGATAAGAATTTTTCTTTTTGCCAATAATAGGGATATAATAACAATATAAGTAAAGTTATTGAAGAAAACCACATATTTTTTAAATAGATATACTTCCGAAGAGATTAGCTATGCTAAATCGAGCAAATTTTAGATTCATTTGGAAGCAATTCGTAAAACAGTAATTCCGTTCCAAGCTTTCCACAAAATTCCTTCTCATGCGAAATTTTACTAAAATTCTTGACATTGCTTTGGTATTTATGAATATGTTAACATCTAACATTTTCAGATCCCACACTCAAAAAAATGACATCAATAGTTCACGTTACTAACAATTTATAAGTAGAAAATATTCTTAAAATATGACTATACCTGGAGTAGGTTTACGATGGAGCTCATGCCAGCGTCGCCGATTCGACAGCCGCTCAAATTTAGTGCGATCACTTGACTGCAACTCTTCAAAGTCGAACAGAGATCTACGTATGAATAGGATAAACGATTTGGTCTTTAAAGAACTAAAAATACAAGTGTCAAAGGAAGTATGATTAGTCCGAAAAATGTCTGTTGAACCGTCATTTGAATTCAAACAAGAAAATTAAGACACTAAAAAGGATACCAAACGCATTTCTCAGGCAGCTTAGCAAAAACCATTAGAGGCAGCATTTATGTGCTGCATATTTTAAAATTTACTGAATTGGTCAAGATTCCGCTCTACTGGAGACATCGATTTAAGCACTAAATACAACAAAAGACCGTTCAAAAGAAACACATTGCCATATAGATTAATTTATTGGAAAACTAAGCACAATGATGCATGTTAAGAGCAATTTGGATTTGAAGAAATTTCTTAAATTGACTACCTCCAATCATTCAAAAACAGAAAAAATTGCAATAATAAATAGTAAATGGAATGGTTAAATGTAAGGAAATCATGAATTGCATTGAATAACTTAAAGTTGCAGCCGTAGCACCCGCAATGATATGGAAATATCTTTCAATCAAAAATCAATAAAATAATAAAATTTATTAATAATACAAAAGCTTATTTTTTCTCCAAGCAAAGCAAGTCTTTAATATTTTACAGAGAAAATTAGAACTACCAACTAATATTATGTATTTAACATTAATGTAGTTAAACATTTCACATATAAATTATGGTGATTTCTATTACCTGAAACAGCTCCTTCCCCGATTAGACAATTTTCAAGAGAGAGGAATCGCAAATTCCTCGCTTTTTTTAATCCCTAAATACTATTAAACATTGAAATCAAGAATAACTAACCTTGCATAGCAACAAAACATCGTCATAAGTAATGGGTAAATTCTGAATTTCCAGCATTTGGAGAGATTGGTTTGAAATTTCAGAAATTGCTAGAGTACGACAAATATCAGTAATAACGTCAGGATCTATACAAGGGTCATGCCTTCTGTGCTGCACATTTTCCATTTTTCGCTTATCTTTTCAATAGATTGCATTACAACATAAAATGAGATTTTAGAAACTTTACCAGGACATGTATAATGTAAACTTCGAACAGCAATTGTGTGAATTTTATGAAAATTCTCTAGCGTTTGTTGAACAGCTTTTAGCTCTTTACGACTAATTAGAGGTAAAGAATTGGGAAATTAATTGCCATACCTTATATTATCAATATTTATATCAACAAAATTTTCGTGAGCATATCTCATGATTCTTTTTAATGGCCCTGTATCATTTTGGTCGCAATGTAATGTATAAGTTTCAATTAAAGTTGGACTTTCTTTTATGACTTCTAGCATGACTATTCTGACAAATAATAAATGTTGATAAGTTCGAATAATCGCCAACTTCAACTAAATCACTATAAATTAATTTGATTCAATTAAACAAATATGATTTAATCAGACATAAAATTACTGTTCATATTATGCAATAAAATATTAAGTAATTGGAAATTTTTGCTTTGTATTTTGTCTTTTATACTTTAAATTTAAACGACTTATCACAGTATGTGATACCATTATCTCGTTTAGTTCTTTATGGTTTCCGAAACTATATAATAACTATAAATGTGACTCTTGACCTTTCTGATTTTAATTTACATCAGCCCATTCGGGATGCTGCTAGGGGTGAGATGTGGATATTTTGTGATTTTATAAGAATAATTTGTTTAATATGAATCAACTGAAGCTGAATAGTTGCGGTACCACACAAAGGTTATAATATTAGCCATAATACGCTTTAACATTACTCTCACAAGAAAATTATTATGTTCTTATTGATATATCTATTGCTTTCCATACCAATTTTAGTGTTAAAATTGTTTAAGTAACCTAGATTTTCTATAATTCTTTTATAGTACACTACTTTTTCCTCAGATTAGCCGATTTAAATATATCTGAATCTTGAAGTGAATAACTTGTACCTTGCCCCAATGTAGGTTGATTATAATCCCATGTAATGCTCCCTTAACACCGCGTAAACAATCTGGAAAGCCTAAGTGTTACCGACAGGCTGCTATGGATTGAAAATTGTGACATAATGGACAAAATTGTCTGATTGTTCTCGGTCGTCTGATATTCTCAAAAATATGCCATAGAAAAGTACTTATCTACTCGACCATAATGTTTTGGAATTTATAGCTACAGGTAAATAAATGTTCCAGCCTCTACCACGAGGCTCGTACTCAATGAAGGCCTTCGATACTACAAGACCACAATCTCAATCTCTCTCACGTAACGCCCTCGAAAATTGTCTTAATTAGGATAAGAAACTTTTGAGATAATTGAATCGTTTCAACGAAGTACGAGCATTTTTTGTGCGAGATAAACTTCTGGATTTACATGTTTTCAAGAGGATATTTCTCGTGTCTTACAGACTAAGTTTCTCCTAACTGCCATATGGCCTATTTTCATTAAGACCGTAGATCGAATTCAGGTGTCTACGTGTAATTTGCTGATCATTATATTCGTTAAGCTCTGAATGATGAATGTGGGTATCCAATAATAGACCTTTTGAAAGGCGTCAACAAGATTGGGCCTCCTGTCACACCACAGGCAAAGGTCACAAATGTTTGTCACCTAATTTTTTCGGCTGCACAAATCTTAACATGAGATTTGTCCTTCAAACTCCTTTTCCCACTCCCATTCTCTCCC
>UZAE01013275.1:0-24422 GCA_900617975.1 Rodentolepis nana | reverse complement strand
GGAGGGAGGGAGGAAGCGAATTTTCATAACAAAACTACTCTCACATATACTCCGAATGATCTCACTTTCAAACCACAAAAAAGGCCAATAACTGGTGAAGTTTATGGTTTTGCACAATTTCGTACTTGACACCGGACCAGAATTGCGATATTTTCTCTAAATGGCATTGAGATGTGTAACATTCTTTGTATAATAAGTGCTCATTATCACAACATAACCAGAAGATGCGTTATTGCGTTACTTAAAGGATGATAGAGCAAATAAAGAGCACAAAAAAATAGCAGAGCATCTTACCAGCTGGGAAGTTAACTCCAACCGACTCAAAGATGCGAATAAGTTCGCCACCTTTATTAAGTACTTCCTCCACTTTGGGAAGCACCGCGGTGCAAGAAACGTTCACTTCCTCCAAAGCTTGAATACTGGGAGCCTGGCGAGGGTCAGAAATCCACCCGAGATCAGAACTGCTGGTACTGGAAGGGGACTGAGGTGTAGCAGCAGACTGAGGAGTGCTGGAGGAGGCATCTGTCGAAGGCGTCGAAGTTGCAGTAGCCGTTGCAGCGGAAGCAGCAGCAATGGCTATTATAGCTGGAACATCTCGACGAAGACCCTCCATAGAATTGTGGACGTCGGCTTCGAAGAGACGCAACTGCATGCAGAGCTCCAGGCGCATTTGACGATCTCCAAGGAGTTGCCATACGGTGTCTTGTTCGTTTGTGACCTACATTTAAGACAAGGAGATTATTAGTTGCCGATTGAAAAGGAAATATTTTCATTGAGTTGAAACAAATAATGGTTAGAAAAATAAACCTAAAGATAGATTCTTGTTAACTTAGAAAAACGAATTCTTTAGGCCAAAATTGTGGATATCCAGATTTTACCACATTAAAAAATACATATAATTGTCCAGTGCCAACTTGAAAAATTTCAATTTTGTTCATCATTTGTAAGATTACCTGATGATGACACAGATTTTAGATACAATGACGAGGCTTGTAGAGATTTAAACGCATTTAAATTTTTCCAAAATGGCACAGTACATTTTGCTTGTTAAAAGAATGTCCATTTCACTAAGATGTAATGGAAAAAATTGCGTCGGCAAATTGATGGGAAGGAAGGTAAAGGTAAAGACCAACTCCAAAATTCAAAGTCATGGAAGCCTGTCATCTCACAATCTACCATTACTGATTTCGTCCAATAAATATTCTCTTGTATTCCTCTTTGACTTTCTGGGGTGTGCGATAGACTTACCTCCACGTGGTGCGTCCTGGGCAACGTATACTCATACGGCAAAAAGGTCTATTAACCGGTAGTCGACTTCTGACTTCAAACTACCATCACCCAACTCTATGTCATAATCGACTACTTCCACAGTTCTCACCTCACCTTTTTTCTACCTTTATGTCTGTCTCTTTTACATCTTTGAATCACTCTTCTGTCTCCCCCCCCCCCCCCCAAGACTTTTTATCGCTTTGATCTTCCTCCCCTCTGTGAAGCCCCGAAGTCAACTAAAGGGCTAATGCTAACCATCAAAACGCCTGCCATTTAATATAAATAAATATTCGTCTTTGCTGATAGGAAAAAGATAATTCAAGGTCACCGTCCATGATTCGATGTTAGGTGCAGTGGTATAACAACTCGGTTTAGAAATTACTCGAAAAAGTGTTTTGGTCAGACAAAACAATTTTTGGACGAGCGGGAATATCTCAATGGAATGAGACTTGAAGGGAGGGTGGGGGTGATTCATAGAATTTCAGCTTATAAACAAAGCTCGACTGCATCGTGCGCACCTCACACTACTCACTCCTGTGGGTTCAGCACCCGCACAAGGAGACACAACATCTGAGTGTTGGGGATGGAGGGAATGACAATAGCCACAAAAATACGTTTCAATAGGTGGAAAACTACAGTATATTAGAGAAATTGAGGAAATAGAAAAGGAACTACTGATACAGTTGTCATGAGGTTGAAACTAATAAGCTCGTTAACTCAATTCTCCTGTTCAACCTTTTGGCACAAGGCCAAATTGAAAGAAAACACCCACATAATTACTACTTCTACGGTGTGAGAGCCATGATAAGACGAGATCAGGGTAGATAAGAGTTATCAACGGAGGGGTGTTTTCGATATGAGGCTAAGTGTTTCGACAAATGGAACTATTTAAAGTGGCTATGTTTATAGCATTCAGAATAGAGGTAAACACACTTCCTACAGTTAGTCAGATACTACAGATAAACAAATTGGCACATTTGATAAACAAACACAAATGGAGGATAAAAAGCGAAGTTGAAATGTTATGTAAAGAAAAGTCAATAGGTGGGCGAAATATTTCGCCAGCCACAATATGTAAGACAAATTGATGCAAGCTGATAGAAGAATAAGCAATGGAAATGGAAGGCTCAATTTCTATAAAGCCATATAGCATAAAAAAGACCTCTGGAGTAAACATACCAAACAGCGTGGCTAAAAAGCCTGTCAAGTTAGCAAAAAAGGAGAAGAAGCAGTTCTTCAAAAATGGTAAGCCTAAATACCTGTGAGAGAAAGTTGTTATAAACTGATTTGAAAATAATAATAATAATCAGACTCTAGCTTTAAACGGACTATGAAGCACACCTGAGTGAGAATAGATCTCAAATGAGAAGCCTCATCCGAGTCCTGCAGTCGGGATATAAGCGCCTTCCCCTCAGATATGACCCTTTTAACAGCAGATTCCAGATTATCACGATGCTGCCTAAAGGTAGTCAATTCATCGTCCATTCCCTCGATTGTGGGCGGGAAGTGTTCACCCGGATTGTATGCCTCATTGGCATTGTGCAACCAACTCAATACCTCCTTGGTATGACCATAGAAACCACAGGCCAGATCCAACATTTCACGACGTGAGTCCACAGCGTTGGTGAAACTTGTTATGCGCTGTTGCAATTTCGCGGCTTCCTGAAGGGAGAAAAAAATGGGACAATTAGTTATGGCAAAAGCAGTGTGAGAGGGTCTACAACATTAAACCGCAACCTGAAACGAAAAAAATAAAACCCCAATGAAATAGAGGCAAACTGCTCTTCGTAGAGATTCTCGTAGATGCCAAATGCTTGGGTGACACTCTGTGTGGAAAACAAGAAGAAGACAAAGGGTCCAGAAGAATGAAGCTAGAGTCAATCGAATCGAGGGTTGGTGGAAATATTGATATCTGTTGTTAGTACATGTGCACAATTGCGAAAACTTCAAACACCAATTATTGGTCCCATATTTGATATATTTACTAGATACTCGCGAATTAGGAGCATTCTAGGTTAACAGTTCACATATTTATAGACTACAGCCCACAACAACCATGTTTGCCTTTAAACCGAGGGAACCTGGGAGAAGTACTGAACCACATGCCCCAAAAGAGTAGTGCTTTTGGCATAAACGTGAGAGACGAATTCGTGGTTACAAATCACCGAAATTCTTTTTAAAACGCCCTTGGATTTAACTTTATTAACTTCAAAGAGGAGAAATTTAAAAATAATTCCATTTATAAGCATTACAGCAGTAGAATTTCATATGAAACGAAGTAAAATAGGAAACAAGATAGCATCGTATTTATAGCTAAAAAAGGGGTGCGCGAAAGACTTACCTCCACCTGGTGCACCCTGGGCAACGTCTACTCATACGGCAAAAAGTCTATTATTCGGCAGTTGACTTCTAACTTAAAACTATCATGACCCCATTTTATGTCACATTCGATCACTTCCAAAGTACCCACCTTACCTTTTCTCTGCCTTTGTGTCCATCTGCCTCTTTACACCTGTGAATCACTCTTCTTTCCAAGATCTCACATTTTTCTCACTATGTTGTTCCTCCTCTCAGTGAGGCCAGAAGTCAGGTAAAGGGCTAATGATAACTATCATAACACCTGCCATTTGGCATAAATAAATAGTCAAGTAAAAAGTGTCAAGACGGCAAAAAAAGCCTAAAAGGAAGCGAGTGTGATTTGAAAATCAGACGTAACCACATTTGTAAAGACAAATTACCCCCCCCCCCCCCCCCCTTTCNTTCCCCCCCCCCCCCACCCATTTCCAAACATCTTCTTGTGGCAGTCATAAAACCAGAGCTTCTACAAATACTCAGCTAATTTATTGCCAGTGTGAAATGGAGCTGAATAGTTAGGCGAAAACTCGGATGTGCATACACACTCAATTATCACTAACTCAATAACTGAAACGCCATTATGCTGTTGTGCAATCTTCAACCCCTCCCCCCCCCCCCCAANCCCCAAAGCTTGACCCTGATTGACTAATTAATCAGTGTAATCTGATTGAAGTAATGGGGCAAGGTCCACACACGCAGTAAATATAATTTCTGGTAAATGGAAGACTTGTTGGCTCAACCAATGGAATAAATAAAAGACAAGAACTGGGCTTCGTCTACCAACGAAATGCGCAAAAGAACGTGTTTGACATTTACTAGATTGGGCAGTTGTTCGAACTAGTATTAATAAAACGCGTACACCAGGTGCTATCATAATCATCATCACCATCAGTATTATAGCACAATGACCTCTCCACATGCGCAGCCACAAAAAAATCTTCTTTCTTATGTACTTTGGCCACTAGGAGACTGTGCGTTGGCACATGGCAAGCTGCCAACCCGCCTCTCTGGTTAGGTTCAATGAATAGGGAAGTTCCACATAAAGAACAACAATAGAACGCGATTGTGGAGGACTATTCAGACAAGCACAAGTTGCCTATTCTCTTTGATGGCAAGATTTGATGAATCAGCAATAAGAATAAACAACCATATTACTTAATGCTGGTCGTCAGAATGGCAATTGAATGGGTCCGCTTTAATGAAAATGATAATTAAGTATGGTTATTCTATATATGACAATACTGAGAGTGGAATGATCAACACTTGAACTAGATCAGCGAAGGATCATAATCTAAAGCAAGAGGGAAACATGCAAACTTCCTAGACATAATTCATAACAATCTCCCAGCTGCTATTTACTTTAGCGTTACATGAAGATTCATAACCTTAATTGCGAATAAAAAGGCGTTATAAGCCAAGAGTCCTCAAATCTCAAGCAGATGCATCATGGTAGGCTACTATTTCAAAAACCAATCATCTCAAATACAGACACATCTGGTACGGGGGATTTGATTCAACATGTTTGTCTACAGTCTTTAAATTGTCTAAGGCAACTGAGCAAACACTCCTCATCTGATGGCAGTACCTTGACTGACTGTACAAATTTATTATAATACACACAAAACACATAAAACACGTAACTAGAGATACAACTGACCTGTCTAACTTCACGTGGATTTTCTGCTTGAGAAGCAAGCTCTTCCACCGCTGAAATCAATTTGTCCGCATTCGTCAAAGTGTTGGCAGCAACCTACAAAAGGAAAGTAATCAAAAATCGATAAGCAATTTGAATGACACAGTACCACCACTTCAGTAAGAGACCTAGAGACGTAAATATTATTTTTTTCTACTCTGGCTGTGTGCGCACAGAAACATGGCTGTGTGCAGTGGTGCTCGAGGCGAGTAAAAAAAGGAGAAAACACACACACACACCTGTTCGAATTGCATGTGAGCATTGTAGAGTTGCTCGGCTCGTTGGCTGGACTTTCCGATGGCGGTTTGACGAGCTAAGAAAGGCTCGCCGTGGTCGGTGAGCCAGGCCAACACCTGGCCAACGTCCTCTTTGAACATGAGGAGAGCAAGGCGAGACGTGAGACGAGATTTTCGATCTGTGAACGTTCTCTCCAGACGTTTGTACCAGGCCCATAACTGAAGGAGGATAAAAAGAAAGGCTATCAATACGAAGGCGCTGAGTTCTCATAACCTCCTCAGCTAATTAAAACTGTAATAGTTGAAGCTTTCAGAAGCATTAGTGCAGGAAAGGCAACTTGTAGTTATATGAACCCGTCTTCACAGATATTATAACACGCTAGTGAGTGACTTAGAAATGATGGAATTTCAGCTCAGTACTAAAAAACGATGGCCATAAATTTTGAAATCCCGTTAAGCCTCTCCTCCTCTCCCTTCGTATCCTCAAAAATGGGCTTACGACAATTTACACGCCTTTGAAGTTGTTGAGATGGAAGCCGTGAGACTCAAATTTAGTGAGCCCGGTGTAAGAGCTTTCTCCCGCATTAATTGAAAAGCTCAACTAGGCAATTACAAATGAGCGCAAATATCTTCTCATAGGAACCGTGATTCCCATCGAAATGCCTCCAAAAAAGATCCAAGTACTCGTGCATCCCAAACCGTGGACATCTGAAAGAAATGGTGGTTCTGAGAGCAACTGAAGCTCCCTATTTTTTAAAAGCAGAAAATAATTAAATTTTCCCTCCTTCCTCTAAGCTTAAATCTGATTTTCGACTGTCAATGTCAACGAGGCTTCACAAATGGGGGGGGGGGGGAACAAAACACACACAGGCAACGCAAATGTACTAATACAATTATAAAACACAATAACGAGAACCAAATGTGATATTAAACTATAAGAAAAATAAGTTAAAATCCTGTTTCGAAAATTTATTTACCCAAAACTAGGCATTTCTGAAATAAAATAAATCGGCTGTAAGGAAATGAGGGAAAATAATAGCACTTAAAGATGGAAACATACCTCGTGTACCAAATCGGCACAGTGTTTCCGCCCCTGTGAATAATCGATAGCCGCCGTAAGGTTGGTATGTGACCCACCGGTAACTGGAGCACTCAGCAAATCAACCATCGCGCGTCCATCTCGACACGCTTCTTCATACGATCTCTGTATATCCTGCCAGCGTTCTTGGATCAGCCTCAACGCCTGATTGAGATCGTTCACGTTAGTACCCGAGACATGACGAACACTCGTCTCCCAGGTTGTACAATTGTTGAGGAAGGCTTCAGCACGAGTATGGAAACTGGTTGAGAGTTGGAGAACCCGAGAACGCTCGTCAAGCGCAGTAGTGAAGGATTTTCGCTCATGTTCCAACTCATTGGCCTGGAAGTGAAAAGGCACGAGATGGTTAGTGTCAACACATTCTGCGTAAGCAAATGTGAATGTTTTGGTCAACTACTGCTTGGGTATGGCAAAATTCATTCTTGTAGGATAAGCCGTAAAATTTGATCACAAAATCCACATGAAAGTATCATATCAAACTTAATGAAAAAAACATAAATCGCAATTCGATTATGCTATCTACCAGAAAGGGATCAATGGAACTTGAATTCTAGACTTATAGATGGAAAATAAAACCGACAGTGTCAGCTCTCTTCCCTGTAAAGAACCCCACCACACCCCCAACACCCGAATAATCATTTCTAAATTGTCAACACAAAAGGTTATTCTTCATTCGGTCAATGTTGACCTCTGAATGAAACCTTGGTAACCAAACATGACCTTCCCACCTTAGCCCCCACCAAATCGTTCTAAATTTTGTGATCGTGACAAGAGCAGAAGACGTGAAGATCATTAGTCGATGCATTGTTTGGTTTGTATGATTTAATTATTCAGTACTAACCACCACTTAACAACTCATGGTTCGCAATTATGTTTTAGATTAAGATCACTACTTCCAATATTTTATAACCAATCTCACTTGTTTAAGCATTTGCTGCCCAGCAAAATGTCCAGTATCAGCCAACATCCGCGCAATTCCTGTTAAGCGCGAAACCTGTTCTCTGACTCCACTGCACTTCTGCAAGAATTGTTTATGTTGACTGTGCAGTTGAACCGCCTAAAAACAAAGGAAAAAAAAAAAGCATTAAGCACACATGACAGTAAGAAAACCAGAACGAGTGTTTGTATGTGTGTGTGTGCGTGTGTGTGTGAGAAAGTTTACCTGACTAGCAGTTTCACCAATATCCGCATGTTCGGTGAGAAGGAGTACACTTTGCTGTTCCAGCCACGATGTCATTCTGCTGGCATCATCTTCAAATAAGCGGAATTGGTAAATTTGTTCCAACCGAGTTCGTCCAGTTTCCCACTTCTGCTGGAGATGGGCACGAAATTCGTATAACTGGGTGACAGTCTGTCGAACTTGAGGAATTAACTACAAAGCAAAAGTAGAGAGGGAGAGATATGAATGGCTTTGTAGAATACAAGACCAAATCGAGCAATGGGAGATTTAGGGAAATAGCAGTACGGAGTTAAATGGAACTATTCAGGGTACAAATTTCTAATGGAACAAATATTCTTAGAGAATAAAGTGACTAGGATTTTCTAAGGATTACTAGAGCATACTTACGAAGATCTAGAAAACACCAGGATTGAAAATAGCAAAAAGAAGAAATTTACAATCAACTGAAAATAAACAAAAGAGGACTTCATCCAAAAGCATGAAAATTGATTAGGCACTAGGAAAACCTGAAAAATTAAACTGTCTTCTAAATCTCAGAGAAAATAAATCAAATTGAAATGACTAGACCGACTCTCTCCACTGCACTTTGTGTAGACAAGTAAACAACCAGGGAGACGATTCGTGACATCGGTTTCTATAGTTTATTGAATCCCCCCATCTGATAACATTTATTGGACTTTTCTGTTAATCGATTTCAGCTACTTCACGCGAATTAAAGTTTGAGGATTTTATTACTACTAGCAATGATAATAAATAATAATAACTAAACTGCCAAGGGATATATTCAAAAACGAGAGGACATTAAGATAATCATGGAATAGTTAAAATTGCACACAGCATAGTCGCTTGAAAGTGGGAGCACCGCATACGAAATAAGAGAATGACAAATTCACACAATATTATTCTAGGAAGACTATTAAAGGCGCTAATGTATTTAAATCGATTCCACCGCCCAATGACGCAAAAAGCCTTAAAATGACTTTATCTACCGCCCATAAAAGCGAACAAAGACCCCAAAACACGGTTAAGTACTTTCACCACTGGGGAGAAAGGGGTAAGTGATCAAGCTGCCGAAAATTGTGAAAGGTAGCTACTGGGAATTAGTAGCACCTACACTTGGCTAGAAAAGCAATGCAAGAGAATATTGTGGTCATGAGACATTCTCCACTTGAGTATAGATATGGAGCTAAATTGAAAATCAAGAAAAAAGGAAGAGAGGTATAAATAGACACGAAACACTTGGAAAAAAGGGAATGGGGACACGCGATCATGAGTTTACTATTCATAAGTACATGTCAAGTGAGTGGAACAGGCAAGTGAAATGATCAACACAATTTGGTTAACAGACGGTGCTGGAACCCTAGCTACTCCAGAGCCTCAATGACGTTGCAAATCTGGTGACTAGAAGGGATTTTCGCAAGAGGGTTTGAAAATTATCTTTAAAGATGGAGATGCAATGGAAATCGAAATACGATCGCCAAATTGTAGAGATTAACTACTAAGTGGCCAAGATGAAAAACTAAAAAAAACAACAGAGCAATAAGAAATTAGAAATTTTAATTAAAATAAACACAGTCTGGTTGTCAAATCTAGCATGTTAATCAGTTAAAAAAGACTTGAAGCAAGACTTGGATTTTATTCACTGAAAAAAAAGCACAAGAATGAATTTCTTGAGTCAAGACCTGCCAATTAAAATCTAGAAAAGGAAGAAAAAAATTAATGCAGGAAATGAAGTGTTAAACCACTGAAAGGGTTTGATTTCACTGCTCAAAATGACAGCTTCATGCATGGAAAAATGGGATCTCATGGCCGCCAATAGAAGATTGCAAGGTAGGAGTCTCGAAGGCAGTGAAATTGACATAAATCGAGCGGATGCAATCGAATGCCCGGAAAATTGCCAACATATCAATAATGGAAACGCAAAAAAAACAACTCCCACATAGGAAAGATAATATCTTTAATTCTTTTCAAGAAAGTAAAGACATTTCAACGACAGTGAAAACCTAAATAGCGCTTCCATAAGTCGCGAATATTAAACACAACGATTCATGACTTTAGTTTGTAATTGAGGGGTGTGCGATTGACTTACCTCCACGTGGTGCACCCTGGGCAACGTATACTCATACGGCAAAAAGGTCTATTGACCGGCAGTTGACTTCTGACTTCAAAACACCATCACCCCACTGTATGTCATATTCCACCACTTCCACAGTACTCACCTCACCTTCTCTCTGCCTTTGTTTCAAAGATGTAAAAGAGACAGACAGACACACTCTGCTGCTCCCTCTCCCGAAGTTTTCCCACTTTGATGTTCCTCCCCTCTGTGATGCCTGAAGTCAACTAAAGGACTAATGATAACCAACAAAATGCCTGCCATTTGATATAAATGAAGTATGAAATTGCTGTCATCGGAGTAATAGGAGGATAATAATATTATTACAGTGTAAGGGAAATAAAAGTGGACATGGATCCCAGTTTGTTGACTATTTAATTTACCGCCCTTCGTTTGTTGAGATATGCAAAGCCAACATCTAAGTTGATAAGGCATCTAAACCGCAAAGACCTAAATTATCAATAAGAAGAGTTGAACAAAATCTGTCAATTCAGAGTAGAATACAACGCTTGGGAGTTAGGCCCCGAGAGTCAAGTGATTAAGCAGGCAGAAAAGTGTGCCAAAGGGGATGTGTATACGGGATGTAGATAAGTTGAGACCTAAGTAAATTATAATAGGGTAAGAACAAAAATATGGCAAAGGATATTACTTGCATTAACCATGACGTTCCACAATTCCACAAATTTGGGTGGGAAAAGTAGTCATAATACGCGCAAATTGCAATGTTAAAGCACTTCCTAATTCGCTAAAATTCCACTATGTATCGGCTAAATGATTTAATAAATTACCCCTCTCTCTCTCTCCCTCCTCCACCCCCCCCCCACACACACCCGCTCCTTTCCTCCTATGCTTTCGCATAAAATACTGATGGGTAATTAATTGACCAGTCTGGACGTGGTGTTATTATGCGCGTAGAGAAATATTTACTGATTACATTGATGATAAAACACACGAACACATAGGGCGAGAAAACGATGGCTGTAAACGATGATTTCACAATTGTGAACGGCGTAACGAGGACAGCGCACTGAATCAGCACAAATTTAAAAAAAAAAAGGAAAAATTGAACCCAAATCAGCACGAACATCCACGTAAAACGCCGCCCCCCATTTAATTTAAACGTTTCGATAGAAAAAAGTGCGAAATTATCACAGAGCGATGCAGATTTGAGGACAGGAAAAAGAGTAGTGAGTGAGGATGCAAGTGGAAGATAGCTTCCAAATTCGGATTCGATTGATAAAAGGGATAATAAGCACGTTGACTGTTAACCACTGATATCCAAACACTAGGCTTTAAAGAAAACGAACTTTCATCTCTGTGTCATCAAAAAATAGCCAACAAATATCTGTTTGAAGTCTGGATCCATAGAGACTCATTAAGAACAAATATAAGTCTCAGTAACGCCGTGTTTTAGATGTAAAATCGTACCTCATTTTAATGCTAACATAGACCAATCTGTGACTATTCAAAGGGATCAATGAAAGGCAAATGAAAGTGAGGCTACTACTCACTTGTTGAAAGTCTGGATTCATGGAGACCCATGAAGAGGGGACATAAGCTGCGCTAGAACCACCTGGGCCTCCAGCAACAACACCGCTAGGAAGACCTGCTGCAGAACTTGTAATAGCGGAGCCTCCAGCACCGCCCGAAGCTGAAGCAGCAGTGGCAGCAGCAGAAATACCGTAACGCAGCCAGGCTGTCAGTCGGTCGGATTCGGCTTCTAGAGCTGGCACTGGCGCTTGCATTATCTGGTAAGATAAAGAAAATAAAGCGTTCGTTTAAAAAAAATAACAAACAAATAATTCCCTGCACTTTGTGGTGACAACACAAAATTGTTAGTGTGCATCTCTAACAATTAAGCGGTTTAGGATAGTGTTAGTGGGTGCAGATTCAATAATATGGAAAGAAATAGTTAAATAATGATTGATAGAAGAGGCAAATCTCAGTCCAGAATAACTCTATTTCGAGTGCAGTTAGCACATTCCATGATAGACTTGGAAAGTAAGCAATAACCAATGGTAAAATTCAAGATTACAATAAGATAAAGCTCGAAGGATAATTAATGGATTAAAAAAAAACAAATAGAAAACAGGCGGATTCAAAAATATTCGATAGACGAAAATTATGCTCTGCATTCCAAGCCCCTTCAAAACAACGAAATACGACACATAATATCGTTAAGAGGTATCTTGATTTATTAAAAAAAATGGGAATTTGACTTGTTTTACTTAGGGATATAAGACAAAGTGAATAACAACAGACGAAGTAAGAAGACCTCAGATTAAACCTAAAAAAACGGTGTCTTCAAGCTGATTAACTCCCTGTGGACGGTCAGTTAACACAACGTTGAACGCAAATAAACGTCAATGTCGTGTTGCATGAAGACGCATGGAAAACCAACAACATCATAAATGTGACGATCTAATAATTACCAGTTTTAACTATGCTAGGCTATTCGTCTGCTGAGGATTACAAACACATTATTTGATTAAAGGGACCTAATCTTATTACTGGCATAATGTAACGCCGCTTAAGGCTTAATTCAAGGATATTTTACCACGAAAACGCCAATATTTGTTGACCAGATGAGTTGAGAAAGTGGAGTACGTAAACCAATGACCAATTTGAGCACAAAAAACAGATTTTATAGAATCGTTATTGGTAATTATAGTCACAAAATAAGGACCAAAAAACCTTAACCACATTTTTTATAAACAAAGCATTTCCATCTGAGTTATTCGCGCCACAAAAATAAAAATGTTCGAATATGATTGCAGCGAAAGATCTGAATTTGCATTTGACAGTTGTGTAAAGCGCTTTCAGAGCGTTTGAGAAGCGAAGAGGTAATGAAAGATTAGAAGGAATAGTAATTGCATGTTGAAATGATCAACGAGATATTACCAATGAAAGAATCACATCAGTGCTAGAAAACACTTCAAACAGTAAATTAAACTGACCAAATCTACCCATTGCATTGTACGAATATAGGTGTCCCAAAACTATTTCCAAAAAGCTTAGAAAGTTAACAATAAACCAACCGATTGAAATAGGGAGGACGATAAATAGCCTACCTTTCCGCGGACAGAACGGTGATCCTCTAGTGCACGTTTTGATTCCTCAACTGATTCGGGATTTTGTTTCTGATCAAGGAAGCAGTACAACTGGCTAAATTTGTCTGACATATCATGAGCGAACGTGAAGAATTCCTCCAAACAACACCTTATTTGTATCCACTCCTCATGATTGTAGGGAAGGGTACCCTAAATGCGAAGAAATGAATTTACAGAAAGGCCATAAAGAAAAATTAAACTCACTCTGTGTAGATCGTTGTATAGGGATTTAGATAAAATAAGTTTACAAAATTATAGAGAGAATAAAATCCTACCTCCAAATCTGCAGTTAGTTGGCTAGGATCAACTTCGAGAAACAGTTGATCAATTGATACCAACTGAATATTGAAGCTAAATTTGCTGATTGACATTTGAACTTTTTGCTTCTCCAAATACTTGTCCGGTTTTATAATATAAGTCATCGCTACATTCCCTCCTATACATTCTTCAATAACCTGAGATAAGAAAAAGAGAATTAATTGTTGCTCAGATGATCACCCGGGAAGCAATTTGGCATTCAAAATAAGTACCTTAAGAACAGGTTTAACGCTATGCCAAGTAGTTCCACTTCGCATGTCAATAATGACGGCAAATCCAAGTTTCTTAACATTTTCCTCGGGTAAGTAAGTGAGATATCGGACAAGAAAGTATAGTTCCTCAAGAGGTAGACAATCAGCATGAGAATTTGCGGGGAAACAAAGAATAGGTCCACCATTCCTTGCGCGTCCGCCGGGTAGCATGGCATATTTACCACGAAGAAGGGAAATTAATTCAGCGGCTCTTAAGCGGCCAGCAGCGGGTTTATGACCCGCCTTGCAATTGCTATTTAGGGAAGCATAGCCGGTAGACCCGCTAGTGACACTGGCAGCACAAGTACTCTGATTAGACTGGCAAGATTGAGGACTGTGACGAAAGAGCTCGGGATGGACTGGCTGTCTTGTGGGATGATGTTGGGAAGCACTTTGAGGACGTCCCTGTTGGTATACTCTGAGAAGTTGAGGATGAATTCCGTGAGCATTATGAACAGCTGCAGTCGCCGAAACTCGGGGGGCACTACTAGTTTTGACGTGGAGAGGAAGTTGAGACATGCCCTGTGGAGAACGGTATTGATTTCCCGGTGTGTGAAGGTCATGGGTATGACAATTGTGACCTGAGCTGGATAATCGGTTTTCGTTTATGTGAGAAGGTCGGTAAAAATCCAACACTTCCGGATCTATATGTTTATTTGAATGATCCATGATGCTAGAGCATCACAAATTTTCTATATGTATAACGTTTGGTGGAAAGAAATAAAAGCCCACAAAATAAAACCAAAACCCTAATGCGCGGGCATTAAGACAAATGAGGCTTCCATCTTTAATAAGATAAAACGCAAATATCGAATGTAAACTATTCATTTATACATTGGGGTAATCTTTTAAGAAATCAACCGAAATTTTTAAATTTAAATACAAATTAGCGATATGAACAAATATTGTAAATTTGAAAAGCAATGCAAAAAATCTGATATAATAATCGACAAAATAAATTAAATGATGAAAACTTTCCTATTATATATTTTTATATCTAAGTGAGAAGAATTATGTGTCTATAATAGTCTAGCTAGTGCTCGTCATTTGTTTTGAATATCCGCGATCGCGTTTACCTTCAAGGTTGTAGGAGTTCGAGTTCAAGCGCGCATTTTATCGCTCCGGTTTGGCTAAACGGTACGCAGCTATTTCGGCCTTGTTTTCGTTTGCATTATTACAATTTACTATGCATTTCCATATGATCTATTTTTATTGAAAGGCTGACTATCTCTGGGATGAATTTGTACGTTTTGTTATTCATCTGCGGTGTTTTCTCCGCTATTGTTTTGTGCGAGGAACCCCTTGGTGTTGTTGTTTGGCATGGAATGGGTGGGTTGCCTTATTTTCATCTAATAATTAATATTTAACTTATTTCTTTCTTATTAAATAGGCGATTCTGGTACAGGGAGAGGAATCAAACATCTCTGTGAAATGATTGCAAATGAAATTCCTGGGACATACGTTCTTAATTTAATTATTGGCTCTGCAACCATGGTAATTGCTGAAATATCTTCCATAGCTTTATAAGATTAGTAGCCTGTGGGTTGAGGATAAATTGTTTAATTTATTTCCTCTTTTCTGGCAAATTAAGCTTTTCTCTTGATGTCTCAAAATCACTAGAGTTAAACGGCTGGTTTGATTTCCGAACCACCACCATACACGCGTTATTTCATTTTTTTGGATGGTCATGTTAAGAGTGTGTTTCTATTCTAATTCATATTGGTGCCTCTATTTTCGTTACTTTGCGTTGATAAACTAGAGATTCAATGGATAAATGGTGGAAAACAAAATTGATTTAGTGATGATAGGGGTGATTAACAACCTTAACTTTCCCAATTCAACTATTATTACGATATATTTATGTTTGCGCACAAGCAGACTAATGGGTAAAATATCAGTTGGCATTTGAAAACTCATTCAATTCGTCGTAGTAGTATCAATAATTTTAACTGAGTATTATTTGTGTACCGTGTCGCAACGATGTTAGTAATCAGTTACCTATTTGTCATTCAATGGCGCTCTCTGTTACAATGCTAATTATTTAGAGATTCAATGTGGTACTAACGACTTAACAGAGAGTAACATCAGCCTGTGAACATATTTTTTCCTTCGATTATGAGTTAATGGGGGAATGTATTGTACGTAATTTTGGTCTTTTTTATTTATCGAGTGCAGCGAGACCGTATTACGGGAACCCAAATATTCGATTTAGTGTCTAAAACATTCATATTCTGAATTCGTTTCGCTTTTTTCGCATTGTAGGACCGTATAAACTCCTTCTTCATGCCAATTAACGAACAACTGGATATTGTCTGCAAGAAGGTTCACTCAGATCCTCGCTTGGCCAATGGCTTTCATCTGATTGGTTTCTCCCAGGGTGGTCTATTTGTTCGTGCGCTGGCTCAACGCTGTCCACCAAAGAAACTCGGCTCGGTCATATCGATTGGTGGCCCCCAGCAGGGCATCTTTGGCCTGCCCTTCTGTCCCAATGCCACCTCCATCCCACTGTGTCAATATTTACGTGATCTTCTTTCAAAAACCGCGTATAATGACCTTGTCCAGTCGAGGTACTACTTTCTACTACCTCCACCATTTATCTAGCTCAGTAGGTGTCGGTATGTGTCAGATACTAGTCGCCTAGCATATTCAAGCAATCGATGGGGTTTGAACCGATCTTCATTTTCATTAGAATAGATAGGGTCTAGTTGCTACTCCATTTCCATTATCTGGTTTGTGCTAAAGTTAAGGCAATATGTACCCAACCATACGTCGTGTTTGCAAGATTCAACCTTTGTATTCTGCAGGTGAATTATGGTTTCGAGTACTGACTATGTGCGTGGGTGAGGCGAACGAATCTAAGTTCATTATAGAACTCTTTCTTGATTCCGATAATTCTTTTAGTTTTTAAATTCTTTTTGTGAGGTAGACATGAAGGTGATTGCCTGCCAATATTTATGGAGAATAAAATGTGATGAATTCGGATCTGAAAACTAAATTGCAATATACAGCATCACCCAAATAAACGTATTTCACGGTATACGTCTGTTTCAAATTAGACGAATCTGTCACTGAGATCATTGTCAAGACTCGTTAATGTAGCAGTCCGCTATAATTAATGAAGTTCTGTATTGGATCCTAATTTTATGAAGGGAGGGCTGTACTGAAAAAAATTGTCTTTCTTAATTACGCATTTTATTTGGAACTACGCAGATGCGTAATTATAAAGGGTGATTTTAGTACAGACCTCACTGATTTAAACAAATAACCAATACAGGGGCTTTGTTTAAAAGTCTAGGCTCTGAAGCCAGGCCAAAATGAAAATGAGATGTCAAGCGCAACTGAAAAGAAGTCCTTGTGGTCATCCGAAGTCTTGTAGGTTATTGGTTTGTTTTGAGTTGTCCTCGACAGATGCTTCAGACTTGACAATATGAACCCCTTACAGTTCACGATTGAAGATTTTGTCTCCGGAAGGGGGACATTTTCCGATTTCGAATTCTAATCATTTCAATTTTATTCCTTTTGACCATAGTTTGATGTGCTTATATCGATTTTTTTACCATCGATTCAGTGACTGGAATAACGGAAGGCCCTTTTGCCTAATCTTTTAAAATCATTTATTTATTTATTGCAAATGGCAGGCGTTATGATAGGTATCATTAGCCCTTTAGTTGACTTCGGGCTTCACAGAAAGGAAGATGAATATCAAAGTGGCAAAAAGTCGAGAGGGGGACAGAACAATGTTTCACAGATGTAAAAGAGATAGGCAGACAGACACAAAGGTAGAGAAAAGGTAAGGTAAGATGAGTACTGTGAAATTATTCGAATATGAAATGCAGTGGGGTCATGGTAGTTTGAAGTCAGAAGTCAAGTGCCGCTTAATAGACTTTTTTGCCGTATGAGTATACGTTGCCCAGGGTGCACCACGTGGAGGTAAGTCTATCGCACACCCCTCTTTTAAAATCATATATTTCACAAATCAGTTGTAAGTAGGTCGATAATAAAAACAAGGGAATATTTAATGTTTGATTTTTTACATTTTAACTTGATTAACTTTTGAATCTCTGTTTAAAGTGTCCTTTGTAGAAAGCAAAAATCTCTTCGTCTCTGGCATTACACAAAGTCTGTTTTTGGTCGTGGTAACCATTAGATCTATGTAAGGCGTAGAGTCCAAGCTTCTTAATTTTTCTTTGTTTGGTCCTCTCGTGTCCTAACACGATTGACTTGACAACTACTTTGTTTTGCGCGTTGACTCATTGAGTCCATCGCCGGTGGCGGCGTTTGAAACTCGGATGGGGGGGTGGGGGGGCGGGCGGTTTCCGAATATTTTATGGATTTATAGGTAAAAAGGCAGAACTGATTAACCGCAGATCACATTGAGACGCTAAGATACTTTTACCATAATGGGGCTTAAATACAATTGGATTTAATTGGCAAGTTGCTTTAAATGGGATAAGTTTGAAACTTTCAAGTAAGCATCTTCCTGCGTATGCTATTTTTATGGGTATAAAGTCCTAATGGGAATTGTGCCAAAGGGAAGTCAGTGCATTTCAAGGAGCTTTTTAGATTTTTCAGTTAAAGAAATATTTTTTTGCCTTATTTATTACTTTATTTTGTTGTTTCCAACCTCAGTTTCGTTCAAGCCCAATATTGGCATGATCCAATGAACGAGAAATTGTACCGTGCGAAGAGTCGATTCCTCGCTGAAATCAACCAAGAGAACATCGTCAATAGCACTTATCGGGAAAATCTTCTCAAAGCTAAAAACTTGGTACTTGTTCGTTTTATGAGTGATGTGACTGTCATTCCCGGCATATCTGAGGTACGCCTTGTGTACATGTTACTGTCTCTTTATAAGTAGTTGATTACTTTTGGGTTATAATTTTAGTGGTTCGGATTCTACCGCAATGGCAGTTCCGAATCTACCTACGATTATAAGGAAAGCAAACAGTACGCGACGGATAGTCTTGGATTAAAGACACTTAATGGACAAGGACGTCTTCACCTGCTATCGCTTCCAGGTCGCCATCTCCAGTTTTCGGATTATTGGTTCCGCACAGTTATAATACGCCAATTCTTAAATATCACCGTCCATTAATTAGACGCCGATTTTAAAGTGCTTGCCAGCTTTTGCCATTTATAAATGAACGTTTTGTTACTATTTATACTAGTAATTACGGCATTTTACATTCTGAATAAATAACGCTTCATTCAAATTCATATTTCAATCTTGTATGTTTGGAGGGACGTTTTAACACAAGAATTCATGAGCTTGTTACATTGATGTAGTTGAGTATCGAAGCAACCAATGAAATCATTTGTTCATATCACTTTCCTTGGGCAGATTAAGGTTTGGCAGAATGATTTGTGCTTATGATTTCATCAACCAATCAAAATGGCTTTGATATTTAATCAGTCAATAATACTCAAGCTTTATGTAAGTGCCCCCTTCCTGCCTGTTCGGAACATGAGCCAGCCAATGGCCACAGCCTAGCGTATATCGAACATGGATATACGAGTTGGGGGTGAGCGATAGACTTACCTCCACGTGGTACACCCTGGCCAACGTATACTCTTACGGCAAAAAGTCTATCACTCGGCATTTGACTTCTGACTTCAAACTATCATGACCCGAATCCATGTCATATTCTACCACTTCAACAGTACTCGTCTTACCTTCTTCTCTACCTTTGTGTCTGTCTCTTTTACATCTTTGAGACACTCTTCTGTNCCCCCCCCCCATCTCGACGTTTTTCACTTTGATGTTCCTCCTCCTCTCTGTGGAGCCTGAAGTCAACTAAAAGGCTAATGATAACTGTCAAAACGCCTGCCATTTGATATAATTAATATGTTCTAAGAAAAAAACTGCCATTTGAAATAATAATGACATACGAGCTGTGTGGGCAGTCTTTCTTTCGCAATTTACTTTCAGAAACCTGTTTCATTTCAGTATATAGTTTAATCCACTTAAACTTTCTTATTTTTTCAGGAGTAGAAAATGTCGCATAATTTAATGACCACTGTCTCGCTAGATTTCGCCCATATTTCAACTCACATCTCCAATGTGTTAGTTGAATAAATTTATCATAACATAACTCTGAAAATCCATTTTCTACACGTTGCGCAGGAATTTTATGAACGAATCCTAATGCCACCACCTTTTACTTATTTCAATAATGATTGTGATTTGAATTGTCTCAGTAATTGCTATCCCTTGTGTGATGTGGTTTCGGACTATCACCATCATACTAAATGTGGATTATTAAAAATACTATGTCTAAATGATTTAGTCTTTTTACACCAAATGGCAGGCTTTATGGTAGCTATCATTAGTCTTTTAGTTAACTTCGGGCTTCGCAGAGGGGAGGAACTTTCAAAGTCGCAAAAAGTCGAGAGGGGAAACAGAAGAGTGACGCACAGATGTAAGGGAGACAGATAAAAGGTGAGGTGAGTACTGTGAAATTGGTGGACTATGACATATAGTCAAGTCATGGTAGTTTAAAGTCAATTGCTGGTTTATAGCTTTTTTGTCATATGAGTTTACGTTGCCCAGACTCCCCCATGAGGAGCTAAGTCTATCACCCCCCCCCTCCACCACTCTCCACTTTCTTAACCATTTATTCGTTGTAAATATGTTACAGATTTTGAAATTTTGATTTCATAACTATGGCGTCCTCAGCTCTACTGGGCCTGAAGGAGGGGTCTATTGGAAGGTGCGACGAACTACTCTTCGCGTGGGGGAGCGGGGGGGGGGGAGGAATGCGGCCATGAGATCAGAAGCTTCGCAGCCAGTCAATCGCGCGGTGGCGTAGCGTGGCGTTAATTGTATTTTAATGACTAAAGTTTGGGACGATTAGTGCGAAAAATAATCTTCCCTGTGGGCGCTCTGTGTTATCGTTACTTTGAGCTTAGTTTAACTAGTTTAGTGAGCATTCTTATTCACGCTGAGTTAGTCAGGGCTTATTTGTGTTAGATTCCAATTCAAAACCTCTCTTAAAATTCCTTTATCGCTCATACCTTAATTAAAACGAAAGATAGCATTTGGCTCAAAGATTTGAACCTACTCTACGATTCAATCTCTGACACCCCGTTCGAAATAGCCAACCAAGTTTGGTTTATCTATGCTGATTCTAAAAATTACAAATTTTTAAAAAAGACCTCTTTTAAGAATATGAATTAATCTATTTTACACTTTCTGCTTTCACCACAGAAAGATTTTCTCCTAAAACTAGTATGCATTTCCCGAATCTATCAACGACCTCAGTGTTCTAGCAACACTTTATACGAAGACGTGATCTATCAAAGTGATTCTGTGGTGTATCTAAGAGAACTTAGCTTAATTAAATGAATGCTTCGTACAAATGGCTCAGAATCTCAGAAAGAATAATCTTTCGCAAGATTGTATATTAACATATTGGATGAGGTCTTGTTATTCTGAGAGAAAACTGCAGAAGTTAGATAGATAGACCGATCCAAGAGTTAATTACTCTCAGAATCCGTTTGTCTGGACAACAAGATATGGAAATTTAGCAGTTAAATAATTTCATGAATTTCTTGTGCAATCGATATATAATCCTTTTTCCATCGATAGTTTTGCCATTTTTGCATTAAACCAAGAAAGCAATTTGCCGCTATTATTTAATTTTTATTTAATTCTAGGATTAAAAGACCTATAAGCGGTCTGCTCATTAAATAACCTATTCAGCGGGTTTAGTGACATCCATAGTCTGCTGAAGAAAGTCCGAATAAGATACGCAACCACGTCTTCGAGTATCATAAGTTGTTCGAATATGGTAGATATCATCGGCGGAGAGGTCGAATCCATGTTTTCGTAGGAATTTCCCCAAATCTTCCTCTGTGAAGAATTCCGGATGCTTGGGGTCGGCTATTGCTCTAAAACCAGCCAACATGGTCTTGTGTTCCTTGAGACACTAAAATTGGAAGATAATCTCCAGTTATTTGCTACGTTTTTTGAGTATATTTGGGGTTTTTAACAAAAAATATTTTTATAACAACCAGTTGAATGTTATCAGAGGTAATTAAGCCTTAAAAATCGACTTACAATCTGACGAATGCTATCCATAACCTCACGAATTCCAATTTCAGACCCATCTTTCTAGGTACAAGAAATAGAAAGATGTATTATATTTTTTTGTTTACGGGATAACTTTTTTAATAATAATCAAGCACTTTGTTTCTTCCAATAATCATTAAAAGAGAAATGATTCAAGAAGCCACTTTCGAGCGCTTGGTTTACAGATATCGATTTTGAAATTGAGTGGTCTTCAAGGACAACCGAGATTAAAATCCACTAATTAACCAGAAGGATGATAATTGGGATGGAGCGAACAAAGGGACCAAGTACGTTAGCGCTATTATTTTATTTCATTAATTTTGAAGGCAGGTTTGTGGGACACGTTGTCGCTGTGTGCGTCATCGTATGCCTGCATGTCTGCTCGCCAGGATTGGGAGGTGCGGCCGTACAACTCTGTGTGCAGCGACCGTACAAACAGTGACCAATCATTAACCTCTGTTTAGCCTAATCCCCCATCCTGATCATGAGTAGCTCCATGGGTGTACGCTTGATCCACAAGATACTGAATAGACGTGCTCCGTGCTACGCGTCTGTTTCCTTTCATAGCTGGGCTATAGCTTAGCTGGTTTCGGTCTGTTTCCTTTATAGCTGGGCTATAGCTTAGCTGGTTCGTAATATGCTCACTGAATAGACGTGCTCCGTGCTACACGTCTGATACCCGTACTGAAAAAACGTGCTCCGTGCTACACGTCTGAACCTTTCCTACTGAATAAATGTTCCGTGCTACACGTCTGTATCCTCTGTAGCTGGACTATAGCTTAGCTTGTTCTGGGAGTCTAGCTAGATGTTGGAGAATTCTCCGTGCTACTCGTCTGTTTCCTTTATAGCTGGGCTATGGTTTAGCTGGTTCTGGGAGTCTAGCTAGATGTAGGAGAATCTCCCTGGTTCTGGGAGTCTAGCTAGACGTTGGAGAATCTGCCGTTCTGGGAGTCTAGCTAGATGTAGGAGAATCTGCCACAGATATAAACGCGCTCCGTGCTACACGTCTGTTTTCTTTATAGCTGAGCTATAGCTTAGCTGTTCTCTAGCTAGAGGTTGGAGAATCTGCCATAGAGATTTCTGATTCCTAGCTAGATGTTGGAGAATCTGCCATAGAAATTTCTGAGCCGGTAGCTAGATGTTTGAGAATCTGCCATGGAGATTTCTGAGTCGGTCTAGATGTAGGAGAATCTGCCAAAGAGATTTCTGAGTCAGGAGAATCTGCCATAGAGATTTCTAAGTCAGTCAGGCTTTACTTAGGGCTGAGTCGGTCAGGCTTTACTAAGGTAGCAATCCGCTACAGGTTTTACAAAGCACATTTGAAATAAGCGTTATTTATGTCCTGAAAGCGAATGAAAGTTCTTATGACAATTTTGCTCGATGATCTGCTGTGAGAGAGCGAACTTTCAACTAAATTTGAATTCGAAATACTGCCACTACGAAATAAGTGAAATGCCACTTTAGGCATTTATTTACAAAATAATTTCGTAAATAAACCCCGGAAATTATTTCAAATTGAAGTTACTTTGAGTGTCTTAATCAACGTAGAAGTAGTCTTACCTTATTTCTCACTTGATGATGAACAGTGTCAAATTTTTGGCAAACTTTTGGCGGAACATGCCCATCTGAAAAACGTTTCAGGAAATTCACATAATTGACACTAAATAAAAACAAAGTATTGCATAATGACTTCGATAGTTGGAAAGGAAAGAAAGTTATACAAACTTACAATCCTTCATTTTTTATATCTAAACCACGAGCTAGCTCCATCAATTCTTCCTCACTCAAAGGTGTATCGAACGCAACGCATACATTCTGAATTTGAAAACTGCGATAAATAAAGGGCATCCAGTAAAACAAAAACCACCTCCTGCAATTAAGCTTACTCTAAATTTTTTACAAGACATGTTGCCACATCCAAGAGGATCTTGATACAAGAACCCATTTCTAAGATTAGTCCAGATGGAAATGATAAATGGACGGATTTTGTTGCACAGCTCATTGACACGGTGTTCTGAGGGTCTTTCATCCTCCCTTATACGGTATTTGATCTCAGAGGCAGCTTTAGAAAGTGCAAGAATTTGTTCGGTGTTCTGCTTCTTGAAATCCTTTTGACATTGGTAAAACTCCTTCATTTTTGGTAAATTCGGATCGTGTATTCCTGAAGGGCAAAAAAGTTAATGGCCACTGAATAAGGACTAGTTGAAATTGAAAGTATTAACTGGTAAAAAAAATTGATAACCATTAAAATGAAACATAATTTCAAAGCGTCACTCACCATCCATCCCTACGGGGGGGGGGGAGAACGTAAAATATCAATATTCGATAGTAAGGTATGCTTGAAATTAAATAACCATAGACAATTCGAAAATTTGTAGATCATTTCGAAATACTCACTTTTATGAATCAGTCCACGGAGTGTGCGATAGACTTACCTCCACGTGGTGCACCCTGGGTAACGTATACTCATACGGCATACCGGCCTTTGACTTCTCACTTCAAACTACCACGACCCCCCTGGTTGTCATATTCGACCCCTTTCACAGTACTCACCTTACCTTTTTCTCTATCTTAGTGTCTGTCTGCCTCTTTTACATCTGTGAATCGCACTTCTGTTCCCCACCCCTCGACTTTCTGCTACTTAGATGAACCCCTCCTCTGTGAAGCCCGAAGTCAGATAAATGGCTGATGGTATCTATCAAAACTCCTACCATTTAAAATAAATAA
>UZAE01013274.1:0-24425 GCA_900617975.1 Rodentolepis nana | reverse complement strand
CAGGGTGTACCACGTGGAGGTAAGTCTATCCCACACCCCACACCACTAATATAAGTTTAAGCGAATTATAGAAGTATTTAAAGTATAATTGAAAGGTGAAAATGCACTTTTCATGGATCGAGTTTTGTTCCTCGTTATTTATTCAAATTTTTAAGGCTTTCGCCAACCCTGACCCTTTTATGTGATTCTAAACAGTGGTGCTCCTCTGTTTAGAACGATGTTTAAAAAGCCCAGATTTTTAACAATTCGAAATCTAATCTATATATACTATGAATGCATTCAAATACAACTTCTTGTATAGCAATTAATAAATCCGCTTAAAAGGAGAAACTGAGGATGGGTAATAATTCTTTCGGTCAATCAAAGTGAACCTGAATTAGTTTTTTATTATGAATTTATTTTACTTATTTGCCTCCCAATATTTTTTACACGATTGCCAATCGTCTTCATTTTATGCAACGATTACTGGTCCCATGATATCCATTTTCTCAAATTTTAGCACAATTATTGATATTGTTAAAGTGCAACTGCCGAAATAAAGCAGAAAAGAAAAGTGATCGTAACTGGTCCGGAAAAAATGCTCATTGCTTATCT
This sequence comes from Rodentolepis nana, assembly GCA_900617975.1. NCBI lineage: Eukaryota > Metazoa > Platyhelminthes > Cestoda > Cyclophyllidea > Hymenolepididae > Rodentolepis > Rodentolepis nana. The sequence goes on along the minus strand of UZAE01013274.1, from coordinate 23,831 downwards.
TTAGCATCTCCATGACCAAAATTGACGCAGAATAAAGAAATTTGCATTTGAAATGATTGATTACTGCCATCTATTTCTGCTCTTCATGTGGTGATGTGACTGATTGTTTAACCTATCAACGCCCTAATTATTTTACTTAAAAAATGCACCCAATCGCACTCACGCATGCTCCACAGCAGACTGATGCCACCGACGTGATGAGTTTTGGTGGTAACAGGTGAAGGCTATAGATGAATTGAACGGGTTTTAAATGACAATAGCACCTGCTGTTACGAGGCTAGTACCAATGGAGCTTTTTTTGAAAGATGACCTTAAGATACTAAGGGCGTTAACGGATTAAGGTTAGCTGAAAAACCAGATATCTTTTAATGGAAGAAAGTTAATGACACTTTGCTACTCTTCGAAATGAACCATCTAATCAAAATGTTCGGCAAAGCACTGTTTTTGGCAAACTCAGAAAATGTTAATGGCCCAGTGGATGGCAAGTTTTACCAATCCATCCAGACCGGTATGGATGGAGTCTGATGGCTATGTTCATTCTTTAAAAGAACATGTTTAGACGATCTAGTAAGTTGGAAGAAGGCGTATGAAGAGTTGAGAAAAAATGAATCATTGACCAATGGCTATACTTCCAGCAGATTTTTGAATATAGACGTTACCGTGAAGACTTGTTTGAGCCTGTTACAAGTTCTGTATGGAATTTTCAATAAACACAGTCCCTCGTATTATCGAGCACATTAATTATGATAGTGATGAAGAGGTGATTGCGGTGTGGGGGGGGGGGAGGATGGTGACATTTAAGTTTCATGGCAAGCCCCGTGTAATTGAATAATTTCAAGTCACTTGATCATATAAAACGTCATGGATATGGATGAATGTTTGCTCGTCACGATTAACCGTGTCCAGCCCGTAATTTCAACATAAGGGGTGCTATAGACTTACCTCCGCGTGGTCCTCCCTGAGCAACGTATTCTCGTACGGCAAAAAAGTCTATATAAACCGGCAGTTGACTTCTGACTTCAAACTACCATCAATCTACCGTATGTCATATTCGACTACTTCCACAGTACTCACCTCGCCTTTATTCTATTTTTTACCTTCGTCTTTGAAACGCTCTTCTTCCCCCCCCCCCCCCCNTTCTCCCCCCCCCCCCCCTCTCGCCTTTTTCACTTTGATGTTCCTTCTCCTCTGTAAATCCTGAAGCCAACTAAAGGGCTAGTGATAACCATCAAAATGGCTGCCATTTGATATAAACAAATAAGTTTTAACAAAATGATACTTGTATTTTAGAGTGCTGCAAAGCCCAATTGCCATTTTTACAATTCTAGGATCTAGGTGTCAACCTAACATTTCCACGAACCAAGCCCTTATGAGGTGTTTTAATTGGCCTTATTTTTACAAGTGTTTTTCCTATGGTAGGGCCCCTTACCATTCGAAATTGCATCTGTTGATTAGTATCCTCACGTATTCTCCGTGCAAGAGTTGCCTCCCTATGGTAATTAATTGACGTTTCTCTCAATTCATTTGAATTTAGAAAATTCCAAGACTTCAATACGTATAATGCAGAAGCAAAAACGACTTTTTTACTCTGCTTAGTATTTGTGATTTATTCAATTGGTTTTTAAGATAATTTATTATCTTTGCTAAAGAGCCTAAGGATAAGACTCAAATCTCAGTCACAAGTTGGCTCTATTTCTGCTTATAATAATATATACAAATTTAGGGCACATTAGCAGGTATTGTTCACTCTTCCCCCCCCCCCCCCCCACCTCTTTCCGGTTATGCTACAACTGTTAGCTTTTGGTTACTATATGAGGTCATTCAACCCTGAAAGGCGCAAAAGAAGAAAAAATGCCTTTAAGTAGTAAGTCTAGTCATTATTGTTCAGGAAAACCGGTCAATACGTACTGTACAACATAGATAGGCATCTATTGTAAACTAGAGTAAAAATCAAGGACAGTGAGTTTTGAAATTTGAAAGAACTATTCGGTAAATATTGGTAAGGTACAAATCTATAAATCAAATGGAGTGCGTCCGCGTTAATGCTCCTCCGCGTTATCATTTTCTAGACTTTCTGTTGACGGACTTCAGTCATTTTTAGCAATTGTAATTTTAGTGTTCTACCTAGGGTAGTCTATTCTGCACAGCTTTAACTTATATAAAAGTTGGGTGGTTTCCAGAACATTCTCTAATTTGAAGTTAAGATAGAAGGCAGCCACGAATGCGAATAGTAGTGCATCAATGCTCTCTTGCGCTGAGTTAAAGTATTCTTCAAAACAGACAGTCGCTTCTATCAACCAAAATACCATTGGCATTATGATCTAGAAGGAATTGTAAGTCCCTTTTAACCCTTAATGTAATTGGATGAGTGGCGACTTAATTAAAATATATATATATATATATATTTACAAAAATATAATTGAAAATAATATGAAGAGCAGCCTTATACTATTGATTCCAGCAAACTATCTAGCAATTAATTGAATGACATCAGTTCTTACTCGCAGATCCGCCATTCACAGTCGTTTGACCATGGTCATTCAGCCTCCCCTATTGTTCACATATCAAGCAAACACACAGTCTTGCGTTAACAAGTAGTTCGAGCAAGTTAGATCTCATGCTCTAGCTTATTTGTTTGTACCACCCGATCTCAAGGAAAACTTCGTGATACAAAGGAAATACTTTATTACATTTGAATGGATTGCTTAGGAGAATATAAACACAAAGTATTTACAAGGTTTCAGAGACGCTTTCTAATCAAGGAATGACATTCTTTCCATGGCCTGCCTTTGTATCTCCTTATAATCGTCAGAATCAATATCATAGAGAGGATTGCGACACTCTGCAAGTACGCTCTCTAGTTCTAGACCCACAGAAAGATCGACAATGAAGTCAAACTCTGAAATCATAGTCTGAATAGCTTCGAGCCTATCCCAAAGCCGTTCCTTTTTCTGTTCCACAGATTCCTCGTCGCCATCTTCAGAAGTCACATTCCCCAACACAACAGTATTCACGAAATCCGCTGTTTGAAGTTCAGGATGCCTTCGGCCTAATTCCATTACTACTGCTAGTGCATATTGGCTGGGGGGATTAGTGAAACAGAGGTCAGTTTGGAACCAAGTGTTGATAATCTCGAAGCCTTCTTTTCTCAAAGAATTCATGAGCTCTGTAGCCTCTTCATCCGTTAGTGAAGAATCTTTACTTTGCCTGAACGCGATTAATTCCACAAGGAAACCTGTGAGGGGGCGGTAGGGGGGATAAACCCACAGATCATAGAGCAGTTTGTCCATCAGGAAGAGTTCTGATCGGGAAATAAACGCATGGTAACGCTCACGGTTGCGTGGAATATGGTCGACAAACCTGTTTAAACTGATAGGATAATCCGCTGCCTTGAAAGCGAGATAGAGAGCTGTTAGCATCATTTCTCTTGGAGAGTAATCCATCACTGAGTTGTTGAGGTAGAAACGCTTCAAATAAGTGGCCGCGAAACCAAAGACCTGAAATCCAAGAGTAGGGAAAGAGGATGAATATATATTGAAGCGTTAGTTAGACTTGCGTTGACTCTAAAATCTCGACAAAAATATATAAAAAAGTATCCATGACCCTTCGAAATAAATATTTGTGAGATATAAATCCCTCAAAGTAAAAGACATCTAAAAAACGTTTGATAGAAATGATACGCCAATGATTTCTCTTTTAAGTTAAAAAGCATATTTAATATTTGGTACCCCCTTACAAACCGATGCCAGCAAAAATGCGAGTGATTGATTAATCAAGATGTACCGAAGCAAATCCAAGCCCTGCTGAAGATATACTTCAGCAACACTAGCCATACATGATTAAACTATTAATAAACGTAAATTCATTTGAGCCAAGAATTACCGAGAATGCAAAGAGGCATTCAGCAAGAAAGAGGGTCAAAATGTGTAGGTAAACCACACGAGAAGTCTATTTCAAGAACAAATGAAATGTGCAAGGTCACTTGGAATCATCGGCGGTTTGCAAATGAAAGAAGAAAAAAAAGAGAACAAACAGCGGATTGAGCACCAAAAAATTAAAGATGATCTACTAACTGTTAGATAATTTAGACGAATGCGACAAGGCACGGAAACTTATAGCTTCGAGAAATAGTGGAATTTATTACTTGAACATCAATTTCCTTGATAATTACTCCCATTTACCAGCCCCCGGGGATACAGTCTCTTTACTGGCTAACGTGTTAGCTAATCACTCCCTCTTCAATACAAGTCATACCCAAAGAATTGTACTTTCGAGATAAAGGAGAAGAGAATCTCCCATTGAGCTGCAAGCTTGACCTTCCAGGGTGGCAAAAAATGAAGAGAATAAATACTGTTAGTCTTAAATCAGAGGAAAAATAGAAGATTACAAGTGTATTTGAATGGAAAAACCCAATTAACTGAATGAAATCAACTACCATTGACGCACATAGGTCGCAAAGACTGGCTTATTCCTTGATTTTCTCTCATAAAACAGTATGTTACCCTATGTAATTTGTACTTTAAAAATTAAAACACAGAGCGAACAAAACTACCATTAAGAGCCAAGCTGCTTCTCAGTCTATAGCTTATGATTCAAACAAAAGCAAATAGAAATAACAAAGCTTACATCAGCAGGAAGTTGAGGATCATCAAATTGTTGATAAAACCCGTGCATAGCACAAATATTTCGCTTCACAATTATTAACTCCTCCTCAGCTGTAAGAAAAGTGGGTTCGGTTTTCACATCACCCAAAGCTTCCGTCTTCGATCGAAATTGTTCTGCAAGACGCTTTTTTGTCGAAGTATTGCAATCTTGCCTTCGACTATTCAACTCGTCTGCTGTAAGCAGCCAATTGAGCAACTGTGAACTCGATGAGTATGACTACAAACCAGCAAATATATAACTACTAAGAATGTGCAAGTAAGCATTAATTTAGGTTAATATTTTTACTAAATATGAAGTAAATATTCAGGGTATAAAAAAGGAAACAAAGAAATAGGATTATGGAAACACTGTATTTGAATGAAATACACATGGGTGGAAATGACGATTTAGAACAATGGGGTATTGAAAGGATAGGGAATTATTCTTGCTCCATTGGTTGAGGCCCAGCATCATCGGTTTCAATAGGTTGGGCTTCTGCGATTTGAGCGAGATAGGGCTCAACTTCTTCTTCTGAACAAATTGTAAAGTTCTTGTCCTTACCAACGATGGCCAGAGCGCAGTTCTGTAATCAACAAAATACAAACGTACACACCGCAAGAGTACGAAGATTTATATTACAGATAAACATAACACACCTTTCCAGAAAGCTCGACTTCAACTGGTAGACAACCTTTGAGAGCTTTCAATCCATGAATAATAAGTTTATCTAAACAGCAACTTTGAAATTCGTCAAGATGACGCTCGAGGTAAGTTCTGGCAGATTGTGAACGTGAACCAACAGCAAAGCATTTACAATCATAAGCATTTGATGATGGACACTATCAAAAGTTATTTTAGTAAACACAAATACGTACCAAATAGTAGACATGAGGACCCTTTTCATCATAACCGGTAATAAGCATGCCAACTCCGAAAGGTCTTCGACCATATTGTTGAGTAGGAACTTGCATTTTCAAAGAAATCTTATTCATCAATCGAGATACTGGGAGAGGTTCATTATACGCCCATCGACTGTCTGCACACTCATTACGCATATGCCTGGCAAGAAGAAATCCATCAGCAGTCAAACCGGTTATAGCCATTCCGATGTGTGAGTCGATTGGAATCAATTTTTCTTGATACGATGACAATTCTGATGGAGCCCTTTTAAGAGCAACAATAACACAAAAATTCTTATTCTTCAACGCAACTGCTGCTGAACCTTGTTTAACAGCTTCCATTGCATATTCAATCTGATGAATACGTCCCTGGGGACTCCAAACAGACACATCATGATCGTACTGATTCCTAAACATTTTACATATATTAGGCTAAATATGCAAAAAAGCTGAAGTCACCACAGCTCCGTATTGTTATTGGCTCCCATGAAAATGTTCAAGAAGTGTTTATTTATATTTAATTAAATATTTCAATACTTACTGATGAAATAATACTTTTAGGACATTGAAAATTTGTAAAATCGTTACATATATTACGATTCTTTAGTCGTCCTTTTACGAACTAATTAATTAACCTTCGACAACATGGTCTTGCCTATTAGGAGATGTTATAATTCAAGACATTTTCGAATAATTACTTTAGTCTGACATTGCAACCTTAACTTTCGGCTATTTTTTTGATGGCACAAATATATTAAACTAAAATAGAATGGAACCTTCGTGGAGAAATTACAGGTTTTAATGGACTTAGCTGGTAATTTAATTCTGTCAAATTAAATTCACTTTTCATTCTTTCTGCATTGTAATAAAATAAATCGGTATTTATTTAAAGGGAGCTCATCGGGAATTTTTAAAAAATTCCAATTAACTTGAGTATTCATTAAAAGAAATAGTAAATATATGCAGCGAGAGTCAAGAAATGTAGATATGCCGAACATCACCACTAGCTCACTGAATTTATGCTTAACCACCTCTGGCTACAAGTAAAAATATGAGTATTCATATCTAGCCGTACCACACTTTTGGTTTATACAAATGCATCGGTTCGTCAACATCCTATATCATTTATTTAAAAAGAGCCTAAACATGATTAGCAACTAAAATATACACATACATTAATAGGTTATACATATCTCATGGAAGGAATTAATAGAGGGCAGGGAGAATATGGAGCAGTGTTACTACTGCCCATTAGCTTCTGGCAGAGAACTATCGATCACTGGAGGGAAAACGAAAAACTTTTCACCCCTTCGCCTAATCTTCATTTTCAGAGGCCTTAGTGCACCCTCTGAGCTTCCATTTTCCAATCCAGATTCACCTAGTGCCAAATAAACATTATCTGAGGATCTGTAAGTGAGGGCAGCTCTATCATTATCTGGGACTCTTTGAAGAATGGGAGGATTCGGGGAGGGTGCAGCTTGTAGAATCGGTGGTGAGGGAGTATTTGCCACTGACGATGAAGAAGTGCACCCCAATCTATTCATTTGTTCCAGAGGAATTTGGGAATTTCGATTTCTCGAATCGAATTCGCTTTCCCCTTCTCGAATGAACCACTCATCGGTGTCATTGGTCTGAGGCAAGGTGTCTGAATCTTCAGAACCTGTTCGCTGTCCAGATCGTCGTCGTGAGATCAACAAACGAGGAGGATGAATAGAAGGAATTCCATTTATTGTTCCTATAGAAATCGCTGGATAGGTGGAAGCAGTTGAACAGGAAGAAGGAGTTTCAGGAGAGTCCATGGAAAGATCAATTGAATTACGAAGGGTATATGAGGTAGTTGTCATTGTACCATTTTCAATAGCACAATCTTTGGATCGCCTCTGCAGGCGGTGAGATCGAAATCGTCTACCGACTTGTCGTTGGTGTTGAGACATTTCATACGTTTTTGCTGCTTCTTCATCTTCAAACATCATTGGGATAGTTGCTGAGGAAGAGGAAGAAGAAATAGGCGACAGAGGGCAATAGGGACCTGCAAAACAGAGACAATAAACTGGTGATCTCTAACTTAAACCAATTACAAGCCATAGTGCGCTCAAGGAATAGAGATTTTCAACGATTTTGCATATCGTATACATCAGAGCCTAAAATTATTAAATCATTAATGTCTTTGATAAACTAACCCTGAGTAAACAAGAAGATACTTAAAAACCAACTCAAGGTGTTTTAACTAACCTTCAGGAGTAGTGGGCCTTGATGATTGAACCGACGTCTCCACTTTTTCAGCAGAGGCCAAACGGGCAGAAATCCTAGCTGATAACCGCCTTCTCTTTTCAGGACGCTGCTCCTCGGTAATCGATTTAGTCGCCATTGGTTGCTTCGCACTTGGAAGTAGCCTCTTAATATTAGCAACAGAGGGCCTCGGAAGTGATGCACGTTTAACAGATCTTCGTCGAGATCGTAATTCTAAACTTATTAAAGAGTTATCTGACTGCTGCTGCTGCAGTGACTGTCTCCTCGGTCGACTGGAAGGTACCTGAAGTTGAGGAGATAAAGCCGATTCCTCCTGTTGTCTCCTATTTGTTTGTTGACAGTTTCGACTGAAAGAAGAAAACACTTCCGATATCTGTGACTTGAGTCGATCGAGACGGAAGTTGGTGTGACGAAGCCGATAGCAACCAGAATTGACAGCAGAGAGAGCTAAACCAGTTGAGAGGCCCTTAATGAAGAGACCGTTGGCTGCCATGGCATTGGTAGGAGAGTGGGTGGAAAATGTTGGCGCTTTGTGATTGATTGACGTGGGACAACTGCCCCGTCTGTGCAAATGTGGAATTGGAGCTGCAATAAAAATGCATTGAGGTTTTAATGCAAAACAAAGTGTAGTTCCAACGCCAACAAAAGCTGCTTAAGGTTTTTTTCAAAAATAGAATTAATTCGAAAAGATCTTAAATTTATTCGTATTTGTAAATGACCACGACCATATTTTTTATTAACGATGCCATTGGCTAAGCAATTAATTTGTACAGAATACTAGAAGACGGCACTGTAAAGGTGAATGCTAAATGCGCCCACTGGGTAGTAACGTCGATTGGCCAAGTGTTGCGCGGCTCTAAAGTCCGACGAATATTTATGATAGTCCACTAACCTAGAATTATTGAAAGTCGACCCACGTTGAAGTTTATTCATAAATAAGGTGGACATTTTGTATAATGTACTAATATTAGGTGTTCACTTTGAGTGAACACAACTAAAAGAGCTCTACAAACTCGATTTTTTCACCAACTTCACCGCTCCTGGATACGATGTCTCACCTGTTGGACTTCCTGTCATTCGATCTCGAGTGCTTCCTGCAAACCAAAAATAGACCTTTTATCGATTTTCGATAGATAGCAAATTTTTTATATCCCCTTAGGTTTATTATTCGTCATAACTTCATTTTCACAGCCATCGGTAAGGAGGGGGGGATACAATATTGAACGATAAAAATAAGAGGAAAATAAACAAAATATCCTTGAATACGATAAAAGAGGAACAGTGAAGAGATGACTACGGACGCAAAAAAAATAAATCTCATGATGAAACTTCAATCAAGTCAACTGGTCCACAAGGCCTGAAAGTCGTTGATGCGAACCCAGGGATAAAATCAGAGAAATTAAGCTTAGAAACATTTGGATAATACACAGTGAATTGTACCTCCTATGAGAACGTGAACAACTCCATGGTTCCAGAAACCAATTAAAGCTTCACGTTTGACATTTTGACTCATATTTCTACCAGCATTCTACCACCTCTCTGTCGTTTCATCGATTTCTTAATATCTACGTTCATTGGGGAACTTTATGATGATCAAATGGTCAACAAAGTTCTGAATGCTGTGAACACAGTCACAGTTGAATCCAAAGTCGACCTGTTTTATTCCTTACTGGGCTATTTTGCTACTTCTTGCTTCAGATGGAACCATCGATGACGTCAACGGAAACAATAGTTAATAAATACTAAAAATTTACTACCTTTTATCCCCCCGCTCACCAATACCCTCCAAAATAGAAGACAGGAAAGGATCAAAGGAGCGGACAGGGAACGCATTCGTCTAATTAACTACCTACATTAGCACAATTCACTTGCAGAAGGGCATGTGGGAAAAAAACGTGCAAGTCCGATGACTCATGGTAGTAGTACGAATCATAACGGATGACACACTGCATTTTTGAAACTGCAGATTACCAACAATGTTCTTCCCAATTTAGAGTTGTTTTGTAAGAAGTTTAAAAAAAATTCAGCAAAGTATACGAGAAGCTCGCATTCATATTGACAAAATTAGCCACAACTATTAGCCATTCACGTCACTAAGGACGTACCGATGGTTATGGGTTTAATGACCTCTGGCTTAATTACCGTACAACTTAGCCGAATAGAAGGAAAATTCCATCCATTGTGGGCTTCCGAGAGGTTGATAGTAAACCGAAACCTTTTTGTGAGAAAATCTTATTTTTTTTCTACCTCCTTACTTCAAGATAATCTGTGACAAGCCAACTAGATTTGGATCTGTGGTTACGCCCACACTATTTTTAACGATCGGCCTCAAACAATAGATGGTTATTATAGAGCAAAATTGCGAGGACATTCCAGTTTTCCGTTAAAAGTGTAATACTACGTGGTGCATACACTTCAATAACAGTTAATAGATCAGAGGCGAATACTGATGCTTAGAAACCCTTGAAGGTTTTCAGGACACAATCAATTGGTCCAGGAACGTTTCAAAAAAGACAAAATAAATAATATTAAGAGATCAGATAGGAATGGGAGAAACAGGCTAGAGGTGCAACTCTCAATAAGGGCTTCTTTCCCATACAGTAATACGATTAGAGTATGATTATTTCTCTCATTTCCACTACGACAATCAGTATGCATGTAGCTCTTCTTAGCTTTAGATCTTCTCGATGGAAAACAAGAGTTGTACTCCAGTAATTCTCAATTCGATTGAAGAGGAACAGTTTCTAACATTCATCCTGAATGTAAGAAAAGCATTCTAGAGCCTTTTGACGTGAAATTCACATTCTGACACTCATCTCACGCTCTCGTGCATATTGAAAAGAAATAATCTCGTAACTTGGTAGATTCAAGTGTAAATCCTAAGCCTCGCGTATACCCCCTCTCTCTCCAACCCTCTCCCAATACATTACTTTTAAATATTAAATACCTAGGCACTGCGTACACTCCCACAACCAACTACACCAACTGAACTAACCTTGCTTGAGACGTTCCCTAATGGTAGCAGCTACAGATTCGCCTTGTGACAGCCAAGGTTTTGCAGTGGAAACGACAGAAGAAAGAGACGTTGGAGACGCAGCAGGCGAGCAGTCAGTCGTGGAAGCCGACACTACTCCACCGCCCACGCTTTGAACTGTTGATGTAGTAGCGGCTTCAGCAAAAGAGCCCTTGCCGAGGAGTTCACAAGTAAAGCATTCACAGGACGCATTGTTGGTGTCGAAGAAGTCAAATCCATAGAAGATGTAAATCTCATCACCCGCTTTGATATCACGTATGGCGGTAAGGCTCATTCGATCATCGCCGTCACAACTTATGGTGAACTAAAACGATCGAAATAAATGGGGATTATTGTAAAAGTAAACAAGGTGGCAATTAGTTATTTCAGCAGAAAATTATATAATCAATGATTGCTTTTATAACCTCCTAATAATTCTCAAGACCTCAGAGAAAAGTAAGTCATTACATTCCTGGTCTGACCCCAACCGGACATCTTCAGTGAAATGTGAAAAGGTGATCGAAAAGTCAGAAAAGATTTTGGGACATATTCAACAGAGACCTGTGATAGAACGTCACCTGGACAAAACAAACCTTTTCTATAAAGAGCGCAGGATCTAAGAAAGAACTCGTCTACTGAAAATAGCGAAAATTCAATTCTGAAACCGAAGGCAGGACACAGTAAGATCAAATGCACCTATGAATCAAAATAACATCCCGCAAATAAAACGAAACTTTGGTATAACATGACACGCTATCTCAGCAATTGTATTCTCATAATTACAAGAGAATTGCGAAGGAAGACTAACATTTACAAGTTGTTGAGATATCAAAGATAAACACGGGCAAATGGTAATCTTACACAGACAAGTTATCAGCGACAAAACTTTTCAAAGGTCGAAATGATAAGACAAGATGAAGCAATACTATGAGAAAAAAAATTAAAATACTAAATGAAATCAACAATTGTGGCAACCATATTTGACCTAGTCAAATAGAGCAGAAAATTTATTTGAATTCCGATTGTGCCAATTTTAGTCATGAGGTATACATCAGAAGACAATTATTATAAACATGCAGAAAGCTGAAAGAGTGCACCTACCTCACAATTTGGTTGACAATCATGATTAACGTAAGCAGCCGGACCGAGCCACAGTTGAGACTTCTGCTTGCGAGAGGAATACATCACCGAGAAATCATTTTCCTTTTGGCGAAGAAAAGATCTCTCCTCGTCTTTAGTCAACTCAGCAATACATCCTACGAGAGCGTAGATCTTCGAGCCTTTTGGCCAATCTTTGGTTGCGAAAATGGCACCACCAGTATGACCCTCGGAAGCATACCGGTAGCAAGGAGCGATTTTGATACCAGATCGTTCATCAAAGAGCAGAAGATATCGATATATCTAAAGAAGTAATTAAGATTCTACGCTGCATACATGATCGCGAAATCGAGCATCGGTTTTCCAGTGTTGCTTAATACCGATATCTTCACTGACTAGCTGTTCATATGCTAACGAGAAATCTTTGTGGGATTGGAAATCTTCAATAATTTTCTTAAGTCGCCTAGAAACTTGATTTGATATTCTAACACGCATACTAATTGGAATAATTACATAAATACAAGCTTACTTAGTCATTTTGTGTGTCTTGAAGCCAAGAAAGGGATCTACAGTAATACTTGTGGCATAATCATCGGTTTCCACCAAGTCACGCCAAACCATCCGATGAGAACCATTAATGTTTGGAACTTTGGGCTCAGTACGTTTGGTCATTATTATCAATCTTAAATATAAAATGTCTAGATTCAAAAAAATTAACGATCCAAAAACCAAACGCTCCCAAACGTGGAGCCTAATATGAAAATCGATAAAACAAATGATTTGAGGCCAAATGGTAAATATTATGAAAGACTTTGATTTGATTTACATATTTATTCGTTTTAATTGTAATACTTATTGCTTTAACCTTTAGTTTTGGTCATTTTTACATCAATTCTTTACCTCATTCAACGTCTAATGTAAATACTTTTAACTTGCCCTCGTATCCTAGTCACTTGATTTTTCACTATATTTTTCTCACGATTTCATAATAAGCATGGATATTTTTGTTAATATAGTTTTGTCATGCTTTACATATATTTATAACACCTATATAGTACCCAGTCCAAACTCCTTTATTGTTAAGACCAGTGGATTACTTTGTCAAATTCAAACAACTCTGGCAGGCAAAAGTTTCTTTGACTACCGGATTATGCAAAGCTCGAATTAGGTCTCAAAGTCCATTTCATTTAACTTTTCCACTCCAATATATTTCAATTAAATTCTCATTAGTAAATGTATATGTCTTTATGTACAAAAAACTATTCATATATGTTTAATTCGTTCTACTGGGGTTCCTTGATTGTTTTAATCACTGATGCGAAGTGGGGCCCTGATATAAAAATATTAAAATTATTTATAGAGAGCAACGTAAGGTAATTATCAATTACTTTCTTATACCAAAAAATATTTACCTTTATTTTTTCATAATCTTATCCTATATCTAAGATTAAATAAGTAATTCCTCACACTTATTTGAAGGCTTTCTACGGTGTGTTCAAATTATTAAATCGAATTAGTATAAATACTTCCTCTGAATATAACTTTCAAATTCATGCGCTAAAAATTAGTTCAAAATGAAAAAGATATATTTCCTCAACATTTCTTCAATGAATTACAATTCGTGAGGTACTCACAATTTAGTATAGTTCATATTTCGATAGTATTTTGCAATAAATGTACTTGGTATATAATTGGAAAAAATGACCTTCACTACTATTTTTGAAAAAGACAGCAAGGCTTATTTAATGAAATAGCATTTATTGAACCTGCAATTGTGCTCTTAACGTTATTTTATGTGTTCTATGAGAGGAGTGTTGTGGACAGTCATAAATAATTTTTTGAATTAACTTTTCTTCCGGTGGTATTTTCCATATTGATCACCTTTCGGTAGCTCTTTGATAAATTTTCACGACCATAGGTTCCAAAATGGTCCATATACTCATTGATTAAATTCACCTGTCGTTCGGTACGAGAACTCTCTCACCACCTCTGGGACTCTGATGATTTTCAAAAAAATCTAATTTTCAGTTAAATTTTACATCTTTTTATAATAGATGCTAGCCTTACGTCAAAGGAGGACATTTATAAATGCTACCGCCTATATGAATGATCGGCTTGATACCATAGACTAATTTAAATTCGTTTAAAATTGAATGTTCCCATAATAATTACATTATTTACAAATTTGCCCCTTGACCAAGTATAATTTGGTTCTGTTTTCTTTCCTTAAGCTTAGATGACTGAAATTTTGACTGATCTAAATATTTTAACCAATTAAGGTACAATTTCTTAACGTCTTACATTAGATCAATCCAACTGTTAGCACTAGTTTATTTTTTACTGGATTCATACAGTAGCCACTCTGTTATATTTATTATAAAAATTGCTCTCCTCTTGAGTTATTAAGGTATAACGAAATAGACATTTCACTTTCAATTAAACCAGCTACCTTATAATACTATGCAAAATCACACAAAGTTTAAGAGGATCGATAAATGCAATTAACCACTCTTAAATTCCCCATTAAACACAAATATAATACTTTTTTGAAGGTTTTGCTAAAAAATAGGTAATTTTCCGACAAGTTATATAAATGCTTTCGTCTTGGTATTCCATGGCATTTATATCTTGTATTAATATGTAAACAAAAACAGAAAAGCCTTTTCTATATGTGCCTTGCACATTACGACAACCTCTTATTTTTCTTCAGTTTAACCTTGTTAATTACTTTCCTAAACGTGGTGCACCCTGGGCAACGTATACTCATACGGCAAAAAAATCTATAAACCGGCAGTTGACTTCTCACTTCAAACTGCAATGACCATATTATATGCCATATTCGACTACTTCCCCAGTACTCATCTTACCTTTTCTCTGCCTTTGTGCCTGTCTGTCTATCTCCTTTACATCTGTGAATTAGTCTTCTGTTTCCCCTCTCCACTTTTTGTGACTTTGATGATCCTCCCCTCTGTGAAGCTCGTAGTCAGCGAAAGGGCTAATATGAATACTATCAAAACGCCTGCCATTTGATACAACTAAATAAATTAACTTTGGTCAGCAATCTTGATTGAGTCTAATCTAAACATGGGCGTTTGAGCATAGGCCTCACATAGTAGGAGCAAATATTTCTTTTTTACGTCCAAATAAACACATTTGCGTTGAATTATTAATGAAAATTCTATAATCAGAATAAAAAACAAGTATTTTGTCAGTGTTTCTGATTTTATTTATGTCTATGATTTTCGCAAATAAAATTAAAAAAATATTCATAAATATAAACGACTATAATTTTTCATTTTGGTTGGTGTAGCGCCGCGGATTTCATCGTCCTTATCGCATCCCATTTGCAGCTGGTGAGTACCTATCGAAACCAGAAATTTACATCAAATTCATGCTTTAAAGTTGTGTTTTTGTGTTAGTCGGTTCATTTCATTTGTTTCTAGGAAAATGTAATTTGTATTTTTTATCGTATGTTTTTTCTCCTCTTATGAATCTTTATTTCCTCACAATAATTTATTTGGTTCCAGTTTGATATGGGCTCAGTTTTCGGGACTCCGGCACCTCACAACGTGACTTTCACTCGATCCGAAATTCTCGTACGCTTTACCATTTAATCAAATTTTTATAGTATTTTTCATTATTTTTTTTGTACCTAAGGTGTCTGAGGATGTTGTAGACCGTTTACGTGATCAAAAATCCAATATTAGCGAAAAGGTCTCTTCTCAAATTCAAGCTCCTGCTCCTTCTCCTATAGCACAAACCTCACCTTCAAACCAACATGTTGCAGGTGTGTATTTTTATTGTTTTGATTAATAATATTTACTAGTGTGAAATTTAATTTACTTGTTTGCTCTTTTGAAAGAAACTGTTCCGGAGAAAAAGGCTGATTCATCATCTGCTCTCCATGGTTTGCCTCATCCATCAGAGGAAGCCAATAGAAGATTTGAGGCTCTGCTCAGAAGACTTAGTGAAAAGGTTGGTCTTGTACTTTTGCAGTTGTGTTTCATTTAAAGTATTATCGAGATTTTTCACTCTTTTAAAATGGGATTTAATTGTTAATTCATGTTTGACTCAGTGCTCGCTGTTCATGCATCCGAAATTTGGTTGACGAGTTTATCATTTTCTTTTTGATTCTTCTTTTCTTGCATCTATTGTTATATATAGTAAATCTTTATGCTAAAAACAGCTCATTTTGCTTTGAGCTGAATATGGTGTTTATTTCCCCAGAATGACTTGGCTCTTAAGCTGGCGGAAGATGAATACGCCAAAGTTGTTGATCGTCTTCAGGCTAAATATCTGTGAGTGCTACTTTTCTTATTTTGGTAGTATAATGGTATTCTCTTTTCGTCATGGACTCCTCTTGTTTTGCAGTAAGTACTCTCCTGAGGCCTGCTGTGTCGATGCTCAAAAAGTTGTAATGGACTGCTATAAAGCGAACGGTGAACGCTCTTTAAATTGTTCTAAGGAGGTCGAATCCTTTGTTCGCTGTGTTGCTGCTTTTCGCGCAGTAGGTTTCTGGCTTTCGATATTGACTTAACGTACATATTTGATTCTTGTTCTAGCCTAACGTATGTTTTCTTCTATTCAATTAGGCACGAATGAAGAGTACTGGCTCCGATGTTCTCTGAATTTAGTTTGTCTAGCTTATCAATCCTCATTCGCACCCATAGGTTTTGTATAGATATGAAATACGTCAAAACCACTAATAAAATGGCTTTGACTATCTTTTCTCTTTTTTGGTGGCTAAGTCGGCTAATATCACAATTTCGATTGTTTGAGCCTGCGGCGGAATCACATGCTGCTGACACGCAACTGTTTAGCATCCGTTCTACTGAAATCTCTTAAGTAGTTATACAATCTTAACGTTAAATGAAACAATTGAGACACCATCAGAAACGAATTCAAAAAGTAGAGATTCCAGACTAATTAAAAGTGTATAAGTTATTGAAGAAACCAGCATAAGCAACCCTGGAGAGAAATGTGAAAGAAAGGAGGGGCAGGGAATATGGAAGATTCTCAAAGATAGTGTTTACACGGTTAGTTGGTGAGTAACAAAGAATAAGGCGATAACAATTGGAAGCACACACAAAGCAAAAAAGGACGATCTGAGTGGTAATTATGGTATCGGAGGTCACGTTGTTCACAGCCAATAGAAGCATGAAATTGGGACATGGACCCCTGCAAGAAAAGAGTAAGGTAAAAAGGTCAGAAACTAAAGCCAAGTTCGAAACTGTTTTATTTGAGGGTATTCACATTTCTCTAAATTGAAGTAACTACAAAAAATTATTCAATTAGCACCCGGTCGGATGTTCGCATAACTCCGTTGCTTTGGTCTCTCCAAGTCCCGTCTTGTGAGAATGTATTTGGTAACAATGGATTCGTACAATTACTTTGTACGATTAATTTAGTTAGCTTTATTCTTGCAATATTAGCAAGACGTTTTCCGAAAGACGAAAAGTACTTCACTTGCAAATTGAGGAATTTTTCCTCATGGCACTAACAGTCTACACAAAAATTAAGAGATCTGTATAACTTACAGGCTCACATTAGAGTTTAGCCAGATTCCACTTTGGAAGTGGAAGGAGGACACAATTCTATAGCCATGACAGTTAGATGGGTATAAACGTTCACTCGACTAAGCTTATACACTAGTGATGTATCGCACACCTCTTTCTTATCATGATGATAAGGAAGGGGCGTGCGATGGACTAACCTCCACGTGGTGCAACCTGGGCAACGTATACTCATACGGAAAAAAAGTCTATAAACCGGCAGTTGACTTCTCACTTCAAACTACCATGACCAAACTGTATGGCACATTCCACCATTCCCACAGTATTCATCTTACATTTTCTCTGCCTTTGTGTCTGTCTATCTCTTTTACATCCTTGGATCACTCTTCTATTCCCCCTCTCGAATTTTTCTCACTTTGATGTTCCTCCCTTCTGTGAAGACCAAAGTCAGCTAAAGAGCTAATGGTAGCTATCAAAACGCCTGCCATTTGAAATAAATAAATGATGACAAGAAATAACAGTAGGAAAATATCTCCACAAAAAAATCATATGGACACAAAATTTAATACTTGGAAATTAACTGCCCCCTCTCCTCTCGTTACTTCAAGTCAAGGTCTTACTTTTAAAAAATGGAGAATTTTTTAATTTTATCCACCCATGTTAACAAAAACGACTGTTAAAATTAATTATCCACTTCTTATTGTGCATATTTATTCTCTCAATATGTTCTTTAATAGTTGAGAATAACTATAACTATAAAATTCACCGTTTTGAAGTGGTCAATTTGTCACATTCCTCATCTAGCAATGCAATAACACATTTTCGCGGACCCTTTTCAGGAAATTTGATTGAAATAGAAATTAAAATATGTAAAGCTGACACACAAAAAAGCATGGGTCAATATATTACATCCAACACCAATAACACATGACTTTTAGGTGCAATCGCTTCTATTGACGCCTTAAAATTTATATGCTGATGGCCCGTTGATAAATGTGAGATTCGAGTTCGAGAGGGAGAAAGGTGGATTGACTAATTATCAGAGTCTTAGATCGCGTTTGCAAGTGGATGCAAGGCCGTTCCATGAACCTGCACAGTCATCTGATGTGTATACCTGCGTGTTTACGTTGCATGTTCAATTAACACTACCATAAACAAAGCGACGAAAATCGAGTAAAGTAAAAAATGAAGAAATGAAAAAATGACCGTAAATCCCTTAGATGCACATTTATGAGCTATGCGACACCCACGAATTAGTCGCACACACACAAACACACACATTAGATTTAAATTCCATGAGATAATAAATATATCGGTTTGCATGCGAGTTACGACAAAAGAAGAGTTAAGCTGAGAAAAAGTAAGTCATTGGAAAATGACAAATCCTAAGATTCGAAATTTTACCCGAAAATGGTTAAAAGCACACACACGCACGGGAAAAAGTATAAATGCTTATTTTGAACGAGTTCACGTCGAAGCGTATCGACTAAGTTCAGAGGAGTACATCGTGTTACCTTGATTCCTTAAACTTTCCCAAACTCCACAATCCATCATATATATATTTTTCAGAAACCATTCCACACACTTGGGGTGTGGATTAAGATAGAATCACGTGTGTACTTGCTAAGTCAATAGTTGCAGTTGTAACCAATCAACCATAACCTAATTAACAACCACCCGAATACAACTTCTACAACTATCACATACGACATTTAAAATTTCATATTTTTACAAATTTTGCAGTTACTTTCATTATACTAAAATTACTTTTTAACACAAATAAAGGAGATGGCTTGCGAATGGAAAGAGCTTAAATACTTCCAGAATAAGAACGAAGTAGCACCATCGTCATTAATTATGCACTTAAGATTGCTGTCAAAATGGTTGTGAAAATGCTAAAAAAGGGACTTACATCTTCTATGAGACGTAATATATCAAAAAAAGCTTTCTGTGAAATTCAAATTTTAATCACCTATGAGTAACAATGCGAGATTCAAGTTAGCCTATTTAAGCAATTGTAAATTATAGAAGGTGCCTGTGTAATAATAATAATGTAAACTAAGACCAAATTCACAAAATTAATCATCAACCACCCACGAAACCGTTTACCATAACACAGAGGGAAATGAGCTTAGTCTATTCAAAAGAAATTAAATGACTGTAAGTGTTGATCCAAATTCAAAGCATTATCCTAATGGGACTTAAAAGTATTCCTAACTTACATGCATGCACAAACCAAAAACCCACGACAATGCTTTCGCATATTTCAAATATTCCAACACAATCTAATAAATTGCTTTCGTTAACCTCAAATTCATATTTACCTGCAAGGGGTACGTAATAGACTTACCTCCATGTGGTGCACCCTATACTCATACGGCAAAAAAAGTCTATTAACCGGCAGTTGACTTCTGGCTTCGAACTACCACCACCCCACTCTATGTCATATTCCACTACTTCCATAGTACTCACCTCACCTTTTTTCTACATTTGTCTTTGAAACACTCTTCTGTCCCCCCCCCCTCCTCTCGACTTTCTTTCACTTTGATGTTCCTCCTCCCCTCTGTAAAGCCTGAAGTCAACTAAAGGGCTAATGATAACCATCATAACGCCTGCCCTTTGATAGAAATAAAATTTTTACCTGCACTGGGCAGCAACAAGGTAGAGAGAGAGAGAGCGACTGCTGTTGGCAATAGAAAAAAATTTAACGAAATGTACCACACACACACACACCTTGGAAAGAGATGACGACAGTAGCAGCGGCGGGGGTAAAACGAGGGCGACAGAGAGAAGGAAGTGGTAGATCCAATACGTGAGCAGGAGGGGGTGGGGGAGAGGGGAAGTATTTTAAATCGCGCTTTCTCGAGGATATGCCATGTAGAGTGGTGAAACTGGATTAACAAAAGAGAGAAAAAGAGAGAGAGTACACATTTATGAAGAAGGTTAATGGGAAAATTAAATGCCGTACAAATTAATCATGTTAAATAGGCTGAACAGCGAGTTACTGTAGAGGCATGACAAAATGTAAAATGATAAGGATCGTTATTTAAAAAAAGGCAAGATAAATGTAAGCGCGTTAATAGGCAGTCTCGATTACCAAAAAAAGAGTTCTCAAAATGTCGTTCTTGCTACAGTAATTGTTCTATTCTGAGTGTGCTTTCCCTAACACATCAGTATCTTATCAAAATCACGCAAGAAACCAATCACATGGTCCCAAAACAAGGTGAATGCCTGCTGAACTTACCACAT
Source organism: Rodentolepis nana (assembly GCA_900617975.1). Lineage (NCBI taxonomy): Eukaryota > Metazoa > Platyhelminthes > Cestoda > Cyclophyllidea > Hymenolepididae > Rodentolepis > Rodentolepis nana. The sequence continues at coordinate 3,165 of UZAE01013274.1, read as the reverse complement.
GCACAATAATAAAATGGAAATTGTCAAGTTGGCTATAGATGCCAACATAGACAGGCGAAACGCGGTGCTACCACAATTTCTTCGAGCTTACACAATTTTGCATGTTAACCTTCCTCAGTCATCAGAGAACTTAGATTTGGACCGTGAAATATGTGATTATGAAAGTCAGCGAACTTGTCCCACAATAGTCTTGAAAACTATTCCCCAATAGACGTAAACTCTTCACGTATTGGGAAGAAATTAAGTACAAAGAAGGGCAAAGCGATACTCAAGTTCCAAGGAAAACATTATTACAATCAATGAGTCTACCTATTCGGCAATAGTTATATGTAAGGGTTTTATCTTTAAGTCCTACTTGTAATTGCAATGAAAAAAGAACAACTGGCTTTCAATTCATGTTGATCAACTGAAGATGATATATTAAAACTGTAAACGAGAATGAAGACAGCAATGCAGTTGGTTCAATGGGACTCGCAATTCAAAACGTGTCTCTTGACTACCACATCACTATGCTAATTGAACTGATTAAGAAGAATATCAACGATAAGAAGGAGGAAGATAGGACATAAATCAGTTATATATTAAACAGGCGGTTAGCTGTCAGAGTAACCGAATATTAATACGGTAAATAAAAGAGAAATGATATGTACCGAAGTAAATGAAGTTGCAAAATTAAGATGCACCTACGGCCTTGCAATAACCGTTTCGCCAGATCTACCTCGTGAAATCAGTTATTTGGAAAAAAAGCGAGCACAAATGGAGTGGCAATATGCCTCAACTGTGCCAAGTGAAGGCGGTTTAAACGGACGCGAAAAGCGAAAGCACGATTTCTTTCCATTAAGAAGAATTAGATTAACACCGAAGAAAAATATCAATAATTTTTTTTTTGGGGGGGGGGGGAACGCTTCACCCACTCTGAAGATGGGAAATGGGAGGGCGAGGGAAGGAGAGGGGGGATCCTATGCAATAGCTGAAAGGAAAAATAAAAAAACAAAATTGGGAATTAGTAATTATTACCACTAGAAAAGGTTTTGGAGAACTGGTCTATTTTAGAAATTAGCGCATAGCCCCAGTGAACGCAACACAACTGAAGAGAGACTAGCTTAAACTAACGGGAAGAGAGCAGATTGTTTGTACCCGCAAAACACCCAACATACACAAACTTTATATTCCGGAAGCTCTTTACACTGCCTGACTAGATTATAATCACACCAATGGCAAGAATTCCATCCCAAGTAATAGTGCAGAAACCAAATAATCGTTAATTCAATGTAAGAAGAACGAAACTCAGGTAGGTTGGCTTCCAAGCGCAAATACTTAAGATGCTGAGCAGATGTGATAATGAAACGCAATCCATCAACAAGTAAATAGCCAAAAACCAGTTTCAATCGATTAGGCAAAGTGAGTGGCGAAAAACCACGTGACTGCGCTAATTCCAGGAACTCAGCCAGCTTCAAGATATGGGCAGCACAAGGTAGCAATTTTCACAAAGACGAGAGTTCCAGAAATATGAAAAGGACAGTTGGTTGGGTGTATGTGAATTGAATAAAAGATGTCTCCAATCCACAGGAGGCCTAACTCCCAGTCCCATCCACGTCTATAGAGTTCGTAATAAATTTAATGTCATGTTCCGTGCGTCATGCACCAATGAAATACAAATACCGATTCAAACGAAATAGCTAATTCTAGCAACTATCTAAATTCTTAAATAAATCTACTACGGAAAGAAAGCGAAGAAAATTGACTACAAAAATAGAATTAGAAATTTGGTACCATTCATTAATGGAATGACCTAAAAGTACGCGAAAATGCATTAACTTGTGCATATATTCATAACTTTAAGTGTGCAATAAACAAATTCAGAAAATCTCAAGATGAAAATCACTCTATGGATTAATTTAAGGCTGACAAGTATTTGCAATTTCAAATAAAGAATGAGGCTTAGATTATAAAAAAAGTAAATTACAAGATCATCAGGCCAATTGTTCCGATAAACTAACGCATTTATATCCCTCTTGTGAGTCACATTTCTATGTAGAAGAAATCGAATTAAAAAAATTTGATCACAAATTCAAGTGCTTACTGCTCTCATCCGATCGCGAAAACATGGGCACAAATTTAAGTCCGAGCAAATTCAGTCCCTCAATACCTCCTTCTCCTCCCTTCACAACTGATCCAACACTGCTCGCAAACATTGACCCACTATTCGAACTTCCACTCTCCTTTTCCTCACTCTCTTCTAACAATTCTGGGGTTGAGTTAACCCTATTGGCTAACGAGAATGACGTCACTGTAGTGTGAGGTAAGACAGGATTGGTGGGTAGGGTTGAAATAGGATTGCGACGACGATTGGCGGTGGCTAGTGTTGCAGACTGTTGAGTTATGAGCGACGTTCGCCTAGGCGGAAGTGCCGGTGGAGGCGTGTTCGAATGCTGTTCTCTCCACGTCCCGAAAGTGGTGACTGAGGAGGAGCTGGATGAGTTGTTTGAGGAGGAGAAGTTAGTCGTGGGGACACCATTGGGGAACGAACGACGGGGGATCGGTGGCGGGGCGGCGCTTCTATGCTGGTGCTAAAATGGGAATAAGTAAAGATCGAAATTTGTGAATTTGAAGTACTAATTCTAATACTCCTACCTTATATTTTTACATTCCAGTCCAGTTTTATTCCACTGAGTGGGGTGTGCAATAGACTTACCTCCATGTGGTGCACCCTGGGCAACGACACTCATACGGCAAAAAAGTTTATTAACAGGCAGTTGACTTCTCACTTCAAATTACCATCACCCACTATATGTCATATTTGACTACTTCCACAGTACTCACCTCACCTTTTTTCTACCTTTGTGTCCGTCTCTTTTACATCTTTGAAACACTCTTCTCTTCCCTCCCCCTCTCGACATTTTCCCTTCGATGTTCCTTCCTCTGTTTGAAGCCTGAAGTCAACCAAAGAGCTAATGATAACCATCAAAACGCCTGCCATTTGATATAAATAAATATTCTACTGTGACATTCCATACTTGGCTTCACTCGCCTGGGTTAATTTATCAATGCGTATTCGAAAGTACAAGTGTGCATCGCGATCATTATTCAAATGTGATTTCGGTGTCAATATTTACCGGCAATCAATGGTGACAAGAAGAAGAATTAGCAAGTGATCCTCAAGTG
>UZAE01013272.1:9959-24454 GCA_900617975.1 Rodentolepis nana | reverse complement strand
TATTTGTACCCTTCATATATTTGTGTGTGCGAGTCATCCACAGGCTTTAATTAGTTTTTCGAATTTCCCCACTTTCCAAAATCACTGCTATGGGTTTTACTTAACTTTCTGTTTGTTTTCAGTTGCAAGGTCGTTACATCCTCTATTCCTCTCCCCCAATATCAGTTAATTTTCATTGAAATTAAAATTATCTGACCATCCAACATATGAAATTCCTATTAACAAAGTTAAAAATTAAGTTCTAACTAAACATGTTGCGGTTTAGCTACCTCAATAACCTTGACTATTCTCAGAAATCTCTGTAACAATTTCTTCCCACACGAAAGTCCCTGTGAATTAACACGGAATACGTCTATTCGATACATATATTAATAGCGAAGTGTGTGTTTGGCAAAGCGATTAGTTATCAGATAACTCTGGCATGATTCGTGTGAACATTAATAGCTAAATATTTCTGAGTAGTGTTCTATAGCAGAATTTCTATTTGGTCATTGATGGAGTTTACCACAAACACGCCTCCACTTACTACCAGCCTAAATAGAAGTTCGAACTAACAAACATTATTTTTCTTTTAATATTGTTGTCTAATAAATTTGTGGAGAGATGACTACACCTTTCGACTCTATATGAACCATTTTAGCGTGTTAAAGCGTGCTAAAGGAACTTAAAAGGATCAAAGTCAACCGTGGTGGTTGATTTCATTAAAATCAATTAACTTAAATTAGATTAATTTTTATGGAGTGTAAAGTTTTCCGTTTTCTTCAGGCTTTCTCGACCTCTATAAACAACTACTTCATTGAGACATTAATTGAAATTCCTTTCATCTACTAAGCATTATTAACCAGATCACAAGACTATTTGCCAGACACTAATTTACCATTTCTGGGGTGTGTGATAGACTTACCTCCACGTGGTGCACCCTGGGCAACGTATACTCATACGGCAAAAAAGTCTATTAACTGGCAGTTGACTTCTCACTTCAAACTACCATGACCCCATTGTATGTTATATTCGACCCTTCCACAGTACTCACCTCACATTTTTTCTACCTTTACGTGTTTCTTTTACATCTTTGAAACACTCTTCCGTCCCCCCTCTCGACTTTTTTCAAATTGATGTACCTTCTTCTCTGTGAAGCCTGAAGTCAACTAAAGGGCTAATGATAACCATCAATACGCCTGCCATTTGGTATAATAATTTACCATTTCTCTCCATTAGTTTGTATTTGCAAGTCTTTATACCTAGACATTCACTAGTTCAACAGAGGTTTATTTTCATCCTATTCTTAATTCGTCTGAACTTTAGGTTTAATCACTTTTTGAGGGTAGTTAAATGGAATGGCAGAGGTTTGAATGGTTGAACCGGCTTGTCTCTTGGCAAGATGAGGCTTCTTCTTAGAGTATTTAATCATAGGGAAACCAAAAACACCAGTTTAGCCAAAAGCAAAATTAAGGATGGGGCAATGCGAATGGAGGTCTTGGTTCTCAGGTTAATCTTTTTTATATGAAATATCATTAAGATATGATCACGTTTGTCCCATTTCTTATCTCTTTCGCTCATAGCCTCCGGTACATCAAACAATTGAATTGGGAAGTCCTTTAGTTGGTTAATCAAATTCAACTTTACCAGTGTAAATGCCCGTGTTTTCATTTGTCAATAGTTGATGACATCGAAGGAGCATTTAGAAACATCTAACCTTAGCTGCCAATATTATTTTAAATTGCATGTTCTAAAATTCACGTGAGTAAAATTTCATAGTTTGTCTTAGACAACTTGTCGGAAGCGTATATTTTCAATTCGGGGCGTGCGATAGATTTACCTCCACGTGGTGCATCCTGGGCAACGTATACTCATACGGCAAAAAAGTCTCTAAACCGATAGTTGATTTCTGACTTTAAACTACCATCACCCCACTGTATGCCATATTCGACTACTTTCACAGCACTCACCTCACCTTTTTCCTACCTTTGTGTCTGTCTCTTTTACATCTTTGAATCTCTCTTCTGCTACCCCTCTCGAATTTTTCTCACTTTGATGTTCCTTTCCTTCTGTGAAGCCCGAAGTCAACTAAAGGGCTAATGATAACTATCAAAACGCTTGCCATTTGATATAAATATTTTCTCTTCCGATTTATCGAACTGGAATAATTCTTATTAAATCAGGAAATTTCTATCAACTGAACAGCGACCAAAGTTACCAACGGGTATATTTGACTTTTATAATTCGCACTTTCATAATTAGAATATGACAGAAAAAATACCATTTAGAACACAAAGTGTATTTAGTACAGTTGATTTGCATGAAATATTTCTTTTAAATTCCCCATTTTCAGTTGAAGATATTTTATCGCTCATTCACCGTTCAAAACTTATCTCGGTATAACTCTCTCTCTCTCTCTTTCCGGCATATATTTAATCATCACTCTGCTTTTTGCTTTTCACTTTGGATTTAGGACGAACATAAACTTTTAATGGAGAGGCTGGGGGGGGGGGGAGTAGGTATCTGTAATCGTGGATTTGTCGGGCTAATAATAATTCACTGTTGAGGTGAAGTAACGCTATATTATGCCCTACAAGGTATTTGAAAACAACCTATGACTACCTAATTGTTAAATCGACGAATAAGAATGTCCCTAGAATATTTGGCTAAAAGGAAAATAAATTCTTCGAAATTGAGTATTTGGTATTAGAAGAAAATACTCATCGGAGTCATCCATCAACAGAAGAAATTAAATTAACAAACTCTTAGCACCGTGAATTTGAACTTACTTAGACAACGAGTGCCATAACCTGAAAATCGAATATTAGAACCCGAAATGTTTGAATGTGTACAAATAAATAAAGATTTTTCAACTGGAATTCAAATATCAAATCGTGCTAGAACCTTTTAATTATCTGGATTTATACTAAGTTTCAATCCTTATCAAAAGGCATCAACGAATCGTCTTGACGTTCCTTATTTTTTAGATAACATTCCGTGTGGAGTACGCAATTCTAATACGATTAAACTGCACACCTGAACATCCTGATGGGCGCAGACGTACGTGCAGAGGACGTCTTAGTCGGCTATTAAAGTTTACTCAAATTAAACTAAATGTATTCAATTTCTGATTATGTCTAATCTGATTGTAAAATCAAATAAACACTGCACTCTCCATACGTCTGCTATATCATTGAGATAGTTTAAATCATTTTAGAAGACGTACTAGAATTTTTTGCCTTAGAGGTTACTGAGGATAAGTCAATCTTAATTGTTTTGCAACCCGCTACACCCACAAGAGCAAATTTGCTCAGCTGTGAACACCAAATAAATGAAAACACCTATGTCTACAGTCGACTTAGAAAATTAAGGATAATTGAGAAAACCAAAGTGCGATGGCTGTCTAATGTTTTCGATTAGTTCATATCCGGGCTAATTCACTTAATGATACAGATGATATAATTTTTTCTCTTCAGTAAGTGCCTACTTAATTCAATCAATCTATATATCTATAAATTATCCTTAGTGTCAATGCCTATGAAATAATTTTGTTTATTTCATTTATAATTGGCTGGCATTTTAATATAATTACGTGAAAACAGGATAAAACATAAATTAAATTGTAAGTTTTTGCATAAATTGCTAATGTAGTTCTGTCATAAAATATTTCTTAGATGTACTTATTGTTTTGACCCTAAATAGTGCATTAAAAGTACGTTTTTCGATGAACTATCTTGTGAGAGAAATGACGATTCGGAGAGATCTATTAGATAAAGCCATTAAACTAATATGGATTTCCATATATTTTTGCATTAGTTCTTTTAGTGTTCAACTCTATCATTCTAAAACCGCGACAAACGAAAATGCTTGGCTCCCACGAATATGTTTCTTTGCCATGCCCTAGCACAACTGGTAAAGAACTTCTCGAGGCATTTATTCACGAGTTACCCGAAGAGTTTTTTTTCGTCACGGAAGAAGAGGCTGAATCACATTTTAAACGTCACATGGTGTCCTTATTAGGTAGTGAAGAAATTTTCGAAGAATTACAAAAAGATTGCAGGTACATTTACTTTAGTCATAGTTAGTTTTCACTGAAAATCTATAATTATTCTTTAAGTTTGGATAACCTCTACACTGAAGATGAATTCTATACACTTGATGAACTTCTTCACCATGTTCCTGATCGTCTGGGACGTAAATTAGATAAATTAAACACGCTTGATGCAATTCCTAAGAGTTTTAACGACAAAGATGCCTTTAAGAATTCGCTCAGTATTCGCAATCGCTTACGCAGACCCCTTGTTGATATGTGCTATTTGAATAAACCCGATAGTTCAATTGAAGGTGGTTTGCCCATTCAAGACGTCATCTTCACTATTTTCGTCTATCGCCCAGTTGCACTTGCTACCGTTGACTGTAGCAATGCAGTAAGCTTTCAGTTTCTATTTTTTCTTACCTTTTCTGCTTCGTTTTTCTTCCTTACATCTAACTATAGCCTTGGACTATGGTTATGGAGCAGCGGATCGAAATCTTGGGAACACAGTCGCTAAGCGCTCTTCGAGACGCTATACAGTGCCCACAGGATATGATTTACTTGGGAGATTGTTCGGAAGCTCTAGATAACCCAGACTTGCATATTCCAGCCAGAATGATTTATCCCTCCTCTTATTTCTTCATTGAAGGAGTCTTTTATGATGACATGCGAGACCCCAGAGCCACTCGTTTGAGTTCGTAAGTTTATGCTACATTTTATACCGATTTCTGTTATCAATCTATTACTTGGTACTCTCTTATTTCAGGACAGTGATCGAATGGCACAACAACAGAATTTTAAGACAAAGTGATTCCTACACCTCAACCAATATGACTGATCATGTCCTAGGAAACCTAAAAATAACACTAGGAAAACCTTATCTCTTCCTACATCAGGGGAATTGTGAACATATCATAATCGTCACTTCTATGAGGTTCTTTCTACTTATTTATTTAATTTTAATACTTCTAGTTTGTTTTTTTGTAATTATAATCTTGTGCGCGAAACATTGCCTATAATTGAATAGTGAGCTAAGTTACCTACTTTGTAAGTACCAATCAATCGACTTTTAGGTGAAAATGTACGTCTTCATTCAGTTTTTATTCGTTAAGAGTTTGCCAATTTCCTGTTCTCAGATTGACCGACCGAACAACTGCCCAATCGGTGGATTCGTATCCGATTTGCACGGGAAAGGCACCTCAAAAGCAAATGTCCTGTGAAGCTTGTAGCTGCCTTCGAGCTCAATGGTTAGTTCATGACGCTGGGGACCTATTACCAAAGGACCCTACCGCCCTCTGCATAACTTGTATTCGTTATCTCCTTTATACCCCAGATGGAAAAAAAATTCATCCTCGATTTCGGGTTCAGAAATTCTTTGGCTACGAGTTTTGTCGATGACATTTTGTGCTTGTCATACTAACAGTGTTGTAAATAAACTTTGTATTTTTATAACTCGAGTTCATTTTGTTTAAATTATAAATAAGTGAAAGTTCTGATTGGATGAATAGCACTGTTTTGACGTTCTAGATGTCAAGTTTGCAAGATGAATCGACAAACGCAGAAGTTTTTGAGATCCTTTGTGGTATTTCGAATGAATTAAGAACGGGATTGAATCAAGAGGAGCTCCAAGCATCTTTGCGTCTTTTAAATCAAGGTGTTGATCCTACGGCTCTTGCACTTCTTGTAAAACAACTCAAATCAGAAGCTAAAAGGATTAAGGCCGAGACAAGTAGCATCTGAAAGTGAATGTTATATAAAGCCTTTTAACGTTGACTCAAATTAGTGGAATTTCTTTTATGCCAACCATTTAAACATTATTAATTTGCTTTAAATAGTATTTTTATGGAACTTACGGGAGCGTTATACTTACATGATTGATCATTTTAAGGCTTAAATAGCTTGTACATTTTCGAGATGGTAGTAGTAGATACGAATGCATAAAAGGTTTGGTTGCTTCTGAGATGGGTCAAAATCGATTCTTGAAATAGCAACTTGAAGAACCGGCGAGAGAGTTGGTGGTTTGGGCAAATGCTTGGTATTCTGGAAAGCGTTAATGGGCGGCTGTATATACAATGATTTCGTGCTTTATAAACCGATAAATAATGAAAAATGCGTAACATATCTCTCATTAAAGATTAATAAAAATATACTAAAAATGTTTGGTATATTATGTAATTTTCAGGATAATAACATTTGCAATGTCGTTGTTTATATGACCTAAACACTCCTTTTTATTTGTTTATGTAACAGAGGCGACAAAATTATTTCGCTGTCTTTCAGTCCTGTGATTGGCTAACATTTTAACAAATCATTTTTTAGGATTTGTTAGAGAATACAGATCGCAGTGCTAAATAAATATCACGGTGAAATTTTCTGTCATTTTGGATTTGAAGTTACTGTAATAATGGGTCCGAAAGTTGTCTCAGGAAAAGCTGCAAAGAAGGCGTCTAAGGTAAAGGTGCCTAAGACGGATAAAGCAAAGAAGAGGAGAAGGAAGGAGAGCTATGCCATCTACATCTACAAGGTTCTGCGCCAAGTGCATCCTGATACTGGTATTTCCTCAAAGGCTATGTCTATCATGAACTCTTTCGTTAATGACATCTTCGAACGTATTGCCGCAGAGTCAAGTAGGCTGGCCCACTACAACAAGAAATCAACTATCACCAGCCGCGAGATCCAGACTGCTGTGCGTCTGCTCTTACCCGGTGAATTGGCTAAGCATGCCGTCTCAGAAGGCACAAAGGCCGTTACTAAATACACTGGCTCCAAGTAGAGTCCATAGACTGGAGTGCTCTTTTGTCCACCCCTTATATTTGTGTAAAGTGTGATTGGTCTCTTTTTATTAATGTCTCAATATAATCCATTATAATCCTCACAGATTTCCTCTATACTGCACCCCATATCAGCTTGCGAGTTAAGGAAGGCATAGCGGGCGTTAGTTTCTTTGCATTCTACCATTCTCAATTTATTAACTCTGTATTCGACTAGATAGCTAATCTTGCCCAATTGCAAAATAGAAGATAAGCCCAGCGTTATGGATTATGCGTATATACATATGCAAGTTAAGAAAGCATTTGTAATTAGCAGAGGGGGGGGGCAACAGCGGGGAATTTATTCCTTGCCAGTAGCAGCCTTTTCAGATTTCTTCGGTAGAAGTACAGCTTGAATGTTGGGTAGAACACCGCCTTGGGCAATAGTGACACCTCCCAACAATTTGTTCAATTCTTCATCGTTACGGATAGCTAGTTGCAAGTGACGAGGAATAATACGCGTTTTCTTATTGTCGCGGGCAGCATTGCCAGCCAACTCGAGAACTTCAGCAGCAAGATATTCAAGAACGGCTGCCAAATAAACAGGAGCTCCAGCACCAACGCGTTCAGCGTAATTACCTCGACGCAGCAGGCGGTGAACACGACCGACTGGGAATTGCAAACCGGCTCGTGCAGACCTCGTCTTCGCTTTTGCCCTTGATTTACCACCTTTGCCTCTTCCACTCATTCTAATCTTGCAAAATGGTGGCAAAACCTATGAAATCTATATAAATGCAAAAATAGCTAACTAATCCTCTATTCCTATTCGCTGATGCAGAAATCTGTTAAATCAGAAATCTGATTGGCTGCTTTAGATGTGGAAAGAAGCATAAATTATTCTGGAGATAGCATTTAACAATTATAATTTTGAAAGTAATTTATAAATGCTAACTTTCGTAAAGTCTTAAAGTCCCCAAATTTCACAGCAATTATAAATCGCTTTTCTACCAGTTCAATCTTCATGCTGATAGGTATTTTGGTTTGAATAATAATGATGTAAAGATCAGCAAGGCAGAACTATCAAAAGTAAATCTAATTTTAAATAAAATTTAATTAATCTTTATTTCAAGTGATCATAACTCATTCAAGTAAGGCTGATTTCAGTTTAAATACTGTTGCATTTTGAAATATGATAAGTGCTCACGGCTTAAACTGATATGTATAATTATGTGAATTGTTAAATCTTTATGCAAAATTAATTCAGCTCATATCTTACTATGTATGGAAATATCAGTAGTAAAACCGCCATTTCACTTTTATATAGACATATAGTAGTAAAAGGAAAATGCATTCAATTTCAATAAGCATTAGTAGATGGTAAAACATTAAGATGAAATAAAATTATACCAGTTAAGGTTATCTGCTACACAGATGCCAATTTGAAGAGTATAAACCACATGAAATTACTTATATTTTGATTAGAGTTTCTTAGTTAAAAATCAAACCAAAATATTGGAATCAACTTCAAAGGCAAGAAATATTTTCAAACATAAATGAATTTTCAAATTAAGATGCCATTATTTGTTAGTAAAATAAAAATACTTTTTATTTATTTGGTTAAGCTAAGTCTTAAATCTGATTGGATGTTGTAAAAAATACGACAGGTTGCGATTTTCTGAAGAACACTTACTGAAAGCTAGGGTCATTCTGCATAATGTCTGGTCGTGGAAAGGGGGGCAAGGGTTTGGGTAAGGGAGGTGCCAAGCGACACAGGAAGGTGTTGCGTGATAATATTCAGGGTATTACCAAGCCTGCTATTCGACGTCTTGCTCGTCGAGGTGGTGTGAAGCGTATTTCCGGCCTCATCTACGAAGAGACCCGTGGTGTTCTGAAGGTTTTTCTCGAAAACGTTATCCGGGACGCTGTTACCTACACTGAGCACGCTAAGAGAAAAACTGTTACCGCCATGGATGTTGTCTATGCTCTGAAACGCCAAGGACGCACTTTGTACGGTTTTGGCGGTTAAGTCAGCGTGCACCAATTGTTTTTTCTTTTGAATGTTATCGTTTCTTTGATTTTATCTTTGTTTGCTTAATGTGTACATAACTCGTTAATAAAGTACTGATCTCCTTAGAAACCGTACTCCATTCGTTCTTTGGAGTCGTGGGTATTGCGCCAACTTGGTGTCATTGTTTGCTAGTAGTGATATCGCTTATTTTTAAATTGGTCGAGTTAATACAGTATCTGTACGTGGTTTTGATTTGGTCGAGTGCTGTAGTTTTGTTTACTATTTATTTAACCAAGTTGATCTCCGGGCTAATTTGGTTTTCTATGGTTGGAAAAGCTCCTGTGTCATTCGAACAACCCAGATTTACAGTTCTTCGATTAGGAACTGCAATCTATTTCCTGAGCAGTTTCAATTAATGTTGTTAATTTGCGCTCACTTAATGGAAACCGAATTCAACGCCCATGCCATGTATGTTCTCAATTGAAAAAGGGAAAAGGTTCAGATGTGGATTATGTTAGTTGTGATTGAGAAATATGGTAAATTTTTTTCACTCATATGAATCACAGCTTAGAGTACTTCAAACTATTTCTAATATATTAGATCTGGGGACTGCTAAAATCATGCAGAATCATTTAGCCTTCTCTTGAAGTGCTAAGACTGACCACCACGGTTAGATAACCGACCAGTAATCGTTCTCCATCGAATTAGAAGAGGAAAATGGCGCTCTCATCTGTGGCCTTGACGCCGTTATTTTGACCCGTATCATTTTAAAAGCTTTTTTGTATGGTTTAAAAAAATCAATCAAGCTTAAGAACATAATTAGGATAACCGAAGTTACACCGATACTTAGAGAATAGTACGTAAAAACAGTATCTTTCACATGAGAAACAAGTGTGTGTAAAAAAACAACTAAAAGCTCGTAAAGCCGCGACAGAGTTCACTTGAAATAAAAGTAAAAAGGGGATAATAAAACCTGTAGATCTTACTAGATGGTAAAACAGATTATGAAAAATTTCATTTCCGCTACATTTCCACCTTTTTTTCACCACCCTAACAGCAGTACCTGGATGCGTTAAACGATGGCTCTAAAAGCACTGAATTCAATCGACAGATTTTCGAAGCACTATACCCACTTCTAATTAATTAAATTCACATCGCCCCGCTCAACTAAAATGAAATCCCACTTGCCTAAACACGCAACTTTTAAGTTCTACTCAGAACTGTAAAAGAAACTTAAAAAGAGTTTCGGAGCTAATGCTACTGGGTTATGAGGTACCACTAGCCATTTAGCGCCCGAATTATTTTCTTGGAAAATGTAACCAGCAGCAATCACGCATGCCTAGGCAGACCGATGTCACCGACCTGACGAGTTTTTGTGGTATCAAAGGCTACAAGCGCATTAAACATGTTTCAAACGACAAAAAAATGGCCTCAGAGACTATCCTCAATGCTAGGTTTTAAAACTGCAATACGGCTCTCGTAGATTCTAAAAACGACTAGTCCAAGTATTGAACTAACTAAGCCGCCCGACAAAACCGCATGTTAATTTGGTTTAAGGGCACAACACAAATTGATGCGAACTTAGCCAACGCTTATCACAGCACAGAAGGGATTTAAATGGTGGCATTGACGATACCCAAACTAGCACCAACCCTTGCAAAACAATTAGACAAGCACCGACACAACACAATTTGTAATAAACAAAGAATTTAATATTCGAAATACCACATTTATTAACCCATATTTAAAAATAGACGTCATAGTTCGGTTATCCTTGGCATTATAAACTCTGAAAATAACACGAAGTCACATTAAAAATTATTTCTCAGAACAATTTTTTTCATCAAAAAGCAGGCATATGCTTGTCAAAACTCATCAGTTAAACACTTACCTCCAATTTTAATTCGAGGTATTCAAAACTCGATTTCACTGCTTCAACCTAAAAACAGTAAGTCATTAGCAAAACAGAGCATTCAGAATATTTTTTTCATTAGAGAGCAGACATATGCTTGTCGTAGATCATCATGAGATTTCTTACCCATAAAGCGCACCATATCTGTATTTCGAGCCCAATTTGAACATCATATTCATATTGAAAAGCGATTTTACGTCAACTACAAAAGAAACGAAACTTATTTACGGGAAACGATAAAATGGACAAAAGTGTAAGTAAGAAGCTTACCACATAAGTTTGACTGTCAGGTAATCGTGGAAAAATGCCTGCAAAGAGAAGTACCGACCCAACTCAGTCTTTATGTATCAGATTACTAAATTCATAACCATGCAATAGGAATAAGCGCACAAGTCGACTGTAACCCAATTATCGCTCTCTTTCTTAGATTCTGAAACTCAATACAGAACCTTTTGAGTAGAGAGCATTATCATGTATCTTTGCTTTTACACCCGCACCTGATACTCAAGAGATACGAGCAAGATTACAAAGAATCGACATTTTGAGCAGCTTGTAACCCATTTCATAGCAGCCTTTCATCATCACTTACATGAGGAGCGCCAACGACAAGGGCTGGGATGACAAAGCAATATACTAAATGGTACGCTGGTTGAACTCGCGATAAGGTCAAGACGACAAAGTAAAACTGCATATTTATATCATACATTTCCATGAAATTAAATAGAAATTAATAATCTTTGCTATATAAAAAGTAAATTTGCAGTTTATGCATTAGTTCAATCATTTGAAACGTCGATTTAATAATACTATTTTGAATGTGGTATAAACCCGCTATAATCAATAACTCATATTACCGCTCGAATAATTTTACCTAAAAAATTCGCATTGAATTTCTTTTCGGTTTACTTTTCTCTTGTAAATAAGCATAAGGGGAACAGGAATATTCGAAATGAAATTTTGCTACGATATTGTGTTGAAACTTGTTGACTCTATGCCACCGAATCAATATGCGCATGCCTTAAAAATAGTTATTTCTGAGCACGTATTATTGATTATTAGATAACATGCTGATTAGCATATTTATTAAACATGAGTAATTAACATTTATTCACTCTTAATTAACATATCTTTTGAACTCGTTCAGCGAAAGCAAAGAGAATTGTACGATAATTAAAATTTCAGTAGTTTTAAGAGGTACATATAAAAGTGAAAAAATCCAATCATT
The DNA here is from genome assembly GCA_900617975.1 of Rodentolepis nana. NCBI lineage: Eukaryota > Metazoa > Platyhelminthes > Cestoda > Cyclophyllidea > Hymenolepididae > Rodentolepis > Rodentolepis nana. The sequence goes on along the minus strand of UZAE01013272.1, from coordinate 12,547 downwards.
TAACTATTTAATTTGATAATCATTCAAAGAAAATATTTTAAGCAAATATTTCGATTTAGATCCTCTAATGCTGAAGGTATTAATGCTAAAAACATGAATGATTAATGTTGACAGGACTGTATATGTTTTAGGAATAAGTCCCGGAATCACATTTTTAAATCTTTCGCTTCTAAAGATTCTATCAATTCTACCTGAAATTTCATATATTCTTAATAATTGCAGGTACTTCACCATATTTAACCATTTAGATTCCTTAAAGTTAGCGTTAATTGAATATTTAAATTTCCATAATTATTTTCGATCAATTATTAAGTTTATCTATCTCCCTTACCATTTGACACGAAAAACAGACTAAAATTCATGCACACAAAATGGCACCTTTACCACCAGCTCTTCCTGATAGACGTTCTGTATTTACTGAACGCAATTCATTAATATTTTTACATTTTCTTATTGCGTCTACATTCTCGAGTCTGCTTAAGCTTTTTATTAAGGATTCATATTCCATGAGCAAACGTATGTTTTATTTAATGATTTACGAATATTAGTACCAGATAAAATCGTATTCTCATAAATTTGCTATAAACTCATACTAACAGTTTGCTTTCTAGACACATGCTTACGAGATGAAGCATTAGAACCTTAGATTTCCCCGAGTACCTTATTCATTAATGAGGGGTAATAAGGTTACATAAAAAGGGTTGCAGTTAAAGATATTACAGCTAATTTATATAAGTTCTTTGGAAACGACTTGATATCAGACTTCAGAGGCAGGATTGGTTATCATTTTAATTTCGGAAAACGAAGCTGTTGTTCGCCAATAAGTGTATGTCCTTAAATTAGGGGTAACTTCAGTGTGAGTGAGTGATATGCAATGTGATCACCACAAAAATTGAACTTACAGGTGTTTTAAAAAGCACTTTATCAAATATCAAATGGAAGTATGTTTGTGAAGGATATGCCAGAGAGAAAAACATGTTCATGGAAATATTGACTCTTTTTTAAATGAGCAAAATTTCACTCAAAAAATATTCATAAAAAGAAATTTTCACTAAAATATAAGCTTAAAATGATTATATTGTACAGATGAAATAAGAGCCGCAATATTATTGAATGCCAAATTATTTCTTAACTAGGTTGCTTATCTTAGCTTTATAAATGTTCTGGAGTCAGACTGAATCATTCAGAATTTCATTTGACCTGTGTCAATGAACTTCGAACCCATAGCCTCAAATTCAATTTACTTACATCTTACCTCGTACACTCTAACAGATTAAAGAAAGAGCAGTATGAAAGTTACGGGTACCACCTCTTAATTTTGCGTTTCATTGCGATCTTTCGTGTGCAATGGAGAGATTTACACTTCATTGTGTTAGTAACTAATGGTTAGTAGTAAATGACAGTTCATAAATAAGGGCACAAAGAGTTGCGCAGACCAAAAACTATTGAACGAGCCACAACGAGCATTCAGCAGAGTAAGAAAGAGGAAAGAAAGGAAAGCAAGAAAACAGATAAAAGTCAAGTGTGTCTGCTCCCTTCTCTGCTTGCGGATATAAAAGAGGCTTCATAGAGTAGGATTAGCATAAACATTTAAAATTTATTTATTTCAGATGGCGGGCTTTATGATATTTATTATTAGCCCTTACACTTTGACATCAGCTTCCCCCATGGTGGGGGGGGNGGGGGGGGGGGGGGGGGTACATATATAGTAGTTAATCAATAGCAGTTCATTAGCTGTCTTCTTGCTTCACAGTATCTCTGGCTGGACATCGAATCAGGTGGGCCTTCTCCATTCCCCCATGTAGGTTACATAGGGTGGGTCTTCTCCGTTTCCTCCTGTAGGTCACATAGACAGGTGGGACTTCTCCATTTCCTCCTGTAGGTTACATAGAGTATGTGGGTTGAGTGTATACTCTCAATCTGTGAAGGTGTTTTGATTGTATACTCCTAATCTGTGAAGGTGCTTCGCCAGATTTCCTCCTGTAGGTTACATAGAGGGCATGTGGGTTGATCGCTAGACACCGAATCAGGTGGGTCTTCTCCATTTCCTCCTTAGGTTACATAGGGGGCATGTGGGTTGAGTGTATACTCCCACGTTACATGGAGGGCATGTGGGTTGAGTGTATAATCCCAATTTGTGAGGCCAGTGTATACTCCCAATCTTTGAAGGTGTTTTGCCAGGCAATCCGTCCGTACGTAGTCTAAACTCAGCAACGGCTTCGATTCTTGGCCAAAGTCTAAACGCAGCAACGGCTTCGATTCTCGACCAGTCGGCTATGTCGGTAGCAACGGCTTCGATTCTTGGCCAGTCGGCTATGTCGTAGAGTGACACTGTCCACTGTTTCTCCTTTGTTCGAGCTTTAAGTTCAATGCACCTTGAGGTCTGGAAATCTCTCCTGATTAAGGCCTTCATTTTATGGAAAGACATCGGCTGGACTATGCCTCGCAAAATTTTTGTCCCTTTTTAGCAAGTGCGTCAGCAAGCTCATTGCCTTTAATGCCACAGTGACCAGGAATCCATTGTAGGACCACTGTTTTGTTTTCTCTCTCAGTAGCTAATTGAGTTTTCTACATTCCTTTATCTCAGC
>UZAE01013271.1:7060-24458 GCA_900617975.1 Rodentolepis nana | reverse complement strand
ACCTGATTCGGTGTCCAGCCCTAAAGACATCGACGGAAAGTCAGGGATACTGGGAAGCAAGAAGACAGCTATTGAACTGCCATCAATTAACTTCTATATATGTGTGCAACACCCCAACCCCTTGGAGAAAGTTGAAGTCAAAGTCTAAGGGCTAATGATAAATATCATAAAGCCTGCAATTTGAAATAATAATAATACGTTTTACACAAAGTAATTTGGAAACGCTTGCAAATCTATTTGACCAGAAGTTAAGGGAAGATAAATTATTAATACATATATGCAATATTGTCTTTTCTTATTCGGATAAAGGCGTTTTAGTAAAAATACCATACACTGTCATTAAGATTTATTTAATTAATGATATCATAACTTTCGGCCTTAAAACTTTGACAATGAGGAAAGAAATGTGCAACTCATTGCCAACTTTGCTATATTCATTGGAAAGTCCATTGAGAGATTCCATCAACAACTAATTGAGGTAAAATCAATCTGCAAAGGAAGATTAAAATGAAGGTCATGAATAATTGCAAGCGTTAAGAAATTAAAAATCTTACCTGAGATTATTTATGCAATTAAGCAACCTCTTGAGGAATATAAAATGAAGGTTAATTTTGAATTGAATGAAGGCAATCAAATTTGTTAAAGTTGATGAAATTTGGGCTTAAACTATTTGTCTCATTCCGAATTTTTTATCTTTAAACTAGTTTGAAAATACTGCTGAAGTTCACTAAGTAGGTATTTAACGCTAAATACACCAACATGTATTGATGACAATTGATTTATAGAAATGTATTTTCACCGTCTCATAAATCGAATATTTAACAATCGTAATTACCCGCGATTGTTGATATCACCAGTTCACAAACTAAAAGTTTAAAAGTATTTTTTACTTAGATAATGATTTCTCCGTTTAATTATCGTGACATATTGTAGTCTCCAAGCTATTGCCCACTTCTTATTTCATCATTTCGCTTTTAACTCTGCTCACTTGCACAACATCTGCAACTCGCAATTACCTGTCTTTAATCTTACTAAATGTTTCCACTGTAAAATTGGTTAACTGTTAAATTTGAAATATCAAAGATTTCCATGAATTCATTTGGTTTTACCAAATAAAATATCCTAAGTTCAAGATATAACTGATTTTGATCCAAATAATTGACATTTATTTGAAAGTTGCATTTATGAATGATGGACAGCTGTCTTTCATTCGTTTTGTATAAAACCTATTGTTAATCTTATGCCACATTTTTATTAACCTTTCAACCAGTCGCGCATCATGCTTGGTTGCTCCCGAAAAAATGTGACTACATCCATACCATAGTCATTCGTTTATATTGGGGTTTGAAATTGTTGGCAGTTTCTTATTGAAAATGATGTCACATTTAGCTTGATTGCATATCAATGTGTCATACACAGGTGATACTTCCAATCGTTCTTGAGTTGGGTTACTTTGATGAATTATGCAAAAGCCATCATAAGATTGATAGTCTCGTGAAATGTTGGACATTTATTTACGGTTGCATATCAGATAGTCTATACATTTAATAAAAGGTATGCTTAGTACTGTATGTTCTTTGCAATTATATCCCTCTGCCTTTGAATGATAACGTTTTATTTACTCTGCCACTAATTGGAAAGCCTACCATTAATACAGCCGCCTCTATCAATTTCTCCATTAATCGCATTTTCATGCGTATTCATTAATTCACGGACTTCATAACATACATAATTTGTACTCTCCCTTAAATTAGTACCTGATTTACTTCTTTTGTTGATTTGTTCATTAAAGTTCATTTTCTTTTTTTGTTCCAAGGAGGATAGTACTTGCAACGAAACAATGCGCTTTTAATTTAATGTCTGTGGATATGTGCGCTTTTGGCCACTTTCAATGAATGCATTTACTGAGTAGGTCGGGAAAGATCTCCCACACGGTTTGTTAGTCACACTTATTTATTTCTTTCTTATTGATAATTTGCATTTCCTAAATTTTTTTCAATTGCATCACTCAAATTTTACATTTTCATTTATGTTGTCGCAATGTTTGCGTATATTTACATCACCATATGTTCTGCAATCAATACTCCTTTACGTCAATTTCAAATTTATTGAGATTTTAAAATGGGATTGCTTTTTAAGCAAGCGTAGCGATTGGAATTAATTGATAGGATACATATATGTAAGAGTGCAATAAACGACGGTATAGTCCCATGGGTAAATGATTACCATTGTATTCGTGTTTGCTTTAGTGAAAATAAATGCTCCACTTGAAATAGAGGGCCATGATTTGAGCGCTTCCAAATGTTTACGAATCTTGGCGAAGCCATACGGAAAATCTGATCCAGTAATACTCGTTGCAAGCGTAACCAGTGTATTCGGAGATTCTCATTATTTTTCATTTCATTGTTTTATGCTTTTAGGATATTATTGGAATCGCAAATGGTGGTGAAAATCACATAATAACATTGGATGGTTAATGTTATATGAACGTTCAAGTGTTTGCTGAACCCTGTTATAGGGAATCTGATAATGATTTGTACTGTGTAATTAACATCAATAATTTTTAATAAATATGTAGCTTATTATAACATTACCATCAATGATGTTTCGCAACTTCAAGAGATACAAGAATATTCTCATGATCTACTTTGCTCCATCAAATTTGTTCTCAATTGTACGTTCAAGGCTGCTAATCCAGGTTAATATCTACAAGTATAATAAGTTGAAAATTAGATATCATAATCCACAAATTTTAGTAATTTACTTTGATCATTTTTAGGAGAATTCATACTTCAAGATTCGTTTTCATTTGTTAGATATGCAAAATGAAATAAATCCGCTTCCATTGGCTTTTCCCTAAAATGACTAAATTTCGATGTCATGGTACTTTCTTAAAAATTTCAATTGAATGGTAGCCTTTAAATATTAATGAATTCAGCTAACGATTGGGATTTCCAATTAGGATTAATTGATTCGTTTAATAACTATATGAGATTAAGAAATGGTGTAGGTAAATAAATAAACTATGCGAATAATGAATTTTTCACATTTATTATCTATTCAAGATCATGCTTAGGAAGCACTCTGACTTTCTGCGTTTTTTGGACAGGAAGCATTGTTGACAAGGAAAACTCCAATGACCATTGTGGTAGGTTAACTTTAAATTCATCGATCATGCAAATAAATTGACTCAATTACAAAATTTAAAATTAAAAGGAAATATAACTGTAAATGGAGCCCAAGGACTGCTGACTAATTCATTTGTACATGAGAGAGAAAAATGGAATCGAATACAAATTTTAAACTTTCGTGTGAAGGGTCATAAACAGGAGTTACAGTCTACTGGGAACAAGAAGGCATGTTCCGCTTTATGTAAGCATGCTTGTTTATGATATATTCTAAATGAAATATCTTCACTTTAGGTGTGTCGCCTGATGTAATTGAATGCCAAAGTTGGTTTCTGTCTTTAAAATTGCCATTCCTTTGTATTTTTATTTTATATACATATTCATATATATATCTGAAATACACTATCCAAAGCTTCAATAAAGACAAATAACCCAAATATTAAACTTATTAAGTTTTACAATTATAAACTATTTGAATTTAAGTAATAAGTTAAATACACGTGGATAGTGTAATTGACACAGACACGTAAAATAGTTTAAACAGTGGACTTTATTTTATGTCATGTGAATCAGGCAGAGAAATCATGAACTAGTTAATTATATAACTCTTAGGGATTCGGTTCAGTCGTAATGGTCATAGCGTATTCTGCGTTGTTTAGAGTAAAACCGTAGGTTGGCATAAGATTTAAAATACGTTTTTTTTACGAAATGAATGAAAGACAGCTTTCCATCGTTCATAAATGCAGCTTCTTAATAAATGTCAATTATTTTGCTTCAAATGCATTTTACCTTGAACCAAATGAATTCATATAAATCTTAGATAGCTCAAATTTAACAGTAAATCAATTTTACAGTGGAAAACATTTAGTAAGATTAAAGACATGTAATTGTGGGTTTCAGATGATGTGCAAGTGAGCAGAGTTAAATTGGGAATGATGGAATGAAAAGTGTACAATCGCATAAAGACTGTAATATGTCACGAGAATTGAACAGAGAAATCACGTTCTAAATAAAATATTTTTAAACTTTTAGTTTGTGAACTGGTGATAACAACTAGTGGGGGTAAGTACAATTGTTAAATATTCGATTTATGAGCCGGTGAAAACACATCTCGATAAGTCAGTTGGCATCAATGCATATTGGTATATTTAGCGTTAATACCTACTTAGTGGACTTTCAGCAGTATTTTTAATCTAGTTTGAAGACCAAAAATTTGGAAAGAAACACATGGTTTAGTTAAATTTGGCAACTTAAACAAATTTGATTGGCTTAATTTAATTTCCTGTTGACCTTCATTTCATTTTATTTTCTACAAAAGGTTGAGTAATTACATATATATTCTCAAGTAACATATTTAATTATATGTAACGCTTGCAATTATTCATGACTTTCATTTGCAACCATTCACTGGTGACTGTTTTACCTCAATTAGTTGTTGTTGGAATCTCTCGATGGATTTTCCAATCAAAATAGCAAAGCTGGAATTTAGTTGCACATTTCATTTTTCATTATCAAAGTTTTAAGGCTGAAAGTTAAAAAAGCTAATATTCGAAAAATAAAGACCATATTAATTCAAATAATAAAAGACATTATTGCCTTAATAAATTCATATTTCCTCTTCCCTTCATCACTTGCCATTATTGCGTTGGTACTGTATGCCATATTCGACCCCTTTCACAGTACTTATCTTACCTTTTCTCTGTCTTTGTGTCCGTCTGTCTCTTTTACATCAGTGAATCATTATTCTGTCCCACTCGACATTTTGTCACTTTGATGTTGCTCCTCACTGTGAAGCCCAAAGGCAGCTTTAGGGCAAAAGATAACTGTCGAAAAGCCTGCTATTTAAAATAAATAAATAAATAAGTTTTTTACAATTATTTAAAGTTTATTTGTGCTTATATATGTCTCTAACTTTTGGTTAAATCAAAGTCCAATTGAATATAATAAACTTTCCGAATTATCCGAGTTGGGAATTAAAAGGGATATTTCGGACTCAAATCTATGATGACAATAGTCAAACAGTTGAAACGTTTTCTGGACATTTTGTAAATATAACGCACAACTTAATTAAAGTTACAGTTCTAACAGTCTTGATCAGGCATCACATTCACTACCAACTTTGAAAGAGATAGATCATCGGCTAAAAGACCATTTGAATTATTCTTCAATGCCGTCTAATTTATCTGTGGTCAAGTTAAATCAGCCAATTAGTAGTTGCAATAGGTTTCAATGTAATTAAGGCCAATAAATGGAGTATTGAACTAATAATCGGAGTAAGTGTTATTTTTGTAAGTAGTTGACTCCATTCTCTGTTAATTTAAAATTGTTTCATGCTTTTAATCATATTTGTTCGGCATCAATTGTAACACGTCGTTTAAATAAATATAAGTTCCTATATTTTTTGAGAATTTCCTATCTGAAACCAAGATCTGCATACTCCAACTTGAGTCCAATCTCTTCATAAGTGATGAAGAAATTTAGTTCATTTACTTAAATTAATGCATTTTAAAGCACATCAATTAAAACTAGCAATTTGTCCATTTTTAATGTTTTCTATAAATAAAAATGTCACTTAGCATTGACATTTTTTAAAAATGTGTTCTTTTTGTGTAAAAATTTGGGTTTTCAATCCGATTTTCTGGGGTAACCAATAGCATTTTAAATTGAGTGGATTTTAAATTATGATCCTGGATCTAAAGAAAAATTCCAATAACCACAGATGGAACGCAGACATATGTGAATACTTGTCATAATAATAATAATATTAGATTACATTGAATACAAATTTAGTCAATGCATGCCCCTGCTAATGAATAATATTTAATTTGTGGATTTTATTTAAATACTTAGAATATCTCTGAATTGCACATTATGGTGAGCAATTAGACGTGTACAAACATTAGCGAAATCGATTCCTTCAGATTTAATGCAGAAAATGATTCAACTTTACCAAACTCTACTAAGCTATAAGCTAAAACTGTCAACCGAAATGCTCACGTCTTATTATAGATCAAAATTAAGTTAACTATTTGTTTAACTGAATAGGACTGACACCCTACGATGAATGTGGTAAAAAATTAGATGGAACTTTTATATTTCTAATCCTTCTGCCTGGGTAGAACTTCAAACCGCTTTGTAGGACTATAAGTAGGAAACAATAAATTTACTATATTTTGTGGCTAAATACTGTACAGATAAATTCAGCACCCTTTGATGCAATGGTCCTGGTTACAGGAACATCAAAATATTTATCTTTATCAAAGAAAAGTCCCTAATCCTGTATATAAAACTACTACGCATTCACAGGAACACGAAAATAGACCATGACATCTAAAAGGGCAAGCTGTATTAATACAAGCAAGCTGCCAACAAGTCAGAATTCGCCGCTTTACCTCCCTACCCATTAATAGGCATTGAAGTAAAAATATGTATCCAACTTCCTGTCTGTTACATGCCATTTTTGGGCCTTGAAATTATCAGTGTAAAATATCCTGCCGATCGATGGTTCTAAGTCTACACTGGCGAAAGATATGTAGAAAACCAACCAAACACTGATTAACTCTGAACTATTCTCTTTCTTCACAGCAGCGGTTCAAAATGGAACCGCATTCGATGGAGAAATAGAAACCATTAAGATAGTACTAGGCAAATTGTGCGGCTTAATTAATAGATTTACAAACGCAGATTTTCTTTCAAACTTGTATTCAGAAATAAAATCAATTTGAAACGATGAACTATTCAAAACAGCTGTGATACACAAATGTCAAAAAACTGCATCAGTTACTCAAAGATAAAAAACAAAAAAGTAGTACTTCACTGGAACCCTGGACGCTGTATCATTATCGTTGATGAGCCCACTGATACATTTGGCAATAGGACCACAATTTTACAATCATGAACCTGATAATGTCTTTCCACACAATGAAAACCTTGATCAAAACGAAATTTAGGACTACAAGAAGCCTCGAAGTTAAAGCTCGAATAAAGGACAATCAGTAGAAAGCGGCACTCTCCAGCATATCCGACTGACTGAGAATCGGCTACGTACCCGTCACAAAGCACCTTAACAGAATAGGAGCGTACACTCAACCAACATGCCCTCTATGCGATCTACAGGAAGAAGTGCAGAAAACCAACCTGATACAGTGTTCAGCCCTTCTAGCAACGAAAGAAACCCATAGATACTGGAAAGCCATAAGTCAGCTAATGGGCTGCTTTTAACTAACTTGAAGACTATATATGTTCCTCCCCTTTTGCGAAGTCCAAATTTATCTAAGGGGGTAATGATAAATGTCATAAAAATCGCCATTTGATAAAATACTGAAATTTAACATACCTCTGAGTCGGAACTAGTGACTTTGATAAAAATTTGATTGCACTAAATCTGCTTCCTTTCTCAAATCTTATAAACTTATACAATGTTTCCAGTAAGAGATCAGCCAAAATATTTTGTCAAGCCTTTTGGAAAGCAATAACAACCAAATGTGTATCGTCATGTTTTCAGAGATACATGAAAACATTCATGGGTCTTTCATTCTTGACCATAGTCAAAATACGCTTATGCAAAAAGGAAAATGCATTGATAATATTTTCCTACAGCAGCTCAATCAAAAGACGATTTGTGTAGTAGCCTTACTCCACCTCATATCAAATATAAATTTCACTAATCTCAAAGATAATGCTACTATTGTTTTAAAATTAGTAGTTTAAATAGGGAACATTTGGAGTATTGAAATGAATATTTAACAATAAATTTAAGCGAATGAGTGCAGAGAAAACCATAATTGAAGTAGATGATGGCACTCCACCCCCCGTGACAATGCATGTGGGATTCGGCAATTTTTTTCCCAACAGGACACTCAATTATTGAAAGAACAACTTCTTTTTAAATTTCAAAATGTATTGCACACCTTTCTGGCAATTATTAAAGTGCAACATTTAGGAGCAAAATTCAACTTACACGCCTACTACAAAACCTACGATTTAAAATTTTCTCTGCTCAACGATATAAACGTCAAAAGGAAATTATTTTCCCAGATTTTCCAATGATAGACAATCATTTTAAGCGTGCCACCTGATGTAGCCCAAAGTGAACGCTCTATTTCCGATAAGTATATTAACGCAGAAATGGAAATGAGATTTAAGTAAATTATTGCGTTCAATTTGCCAAATATTGTTAATTTATGATTACTGTTATATTTTGGCATGTAATTCCAGGACTAAGCAACAGGTGTCTTGAATTTGCATTATTAAGGGAGTTATGAAATCTGTTATTAAAAAATTTGTTGGCTCTACTAAAGTCATTTCTTCATTTTGGCATCATATTTGAATAACACTGCAATCTACGACTGATCCATCGTGACTTTAATTGATTCTTTTAAAATTGCCAGATTAAAAATTAGTCTACAATACGCACGAGTTGGTCTATTTACCAAACAATATATACCTAAGCATTTTTATTAAAGTAGGCAAAAACCGGAACAAAATTGGTGTTTAGAATAATTATCTATTTTACACCTGCTATTCTTTAAGTCTTATTGCTTTAAATTACTCTTTAAGATTAATTATGGACAGGTTTTATGGAGCCGATTCCTTATTACGGCCTCTCAGGGTGACATATTAAGGCGTTCGACATATCACCGCCTACACCCGGTTGTAGAATACATCTTTCCTTCACTCTGAAGCCGATAAATGTCTATCTTCTTGTACTTGCTTGATTTAAATAATTGCCATTTTAGTGAAAGAGGGTTTTAATTTTTTTGTTCCAACGTATTCAAAGATTCTCGTTCGACTAAAACCAAAGACGATGGATACACCATCAATTATAGTGAACAGAATTTCAATGCACACACATTCAATAAAATGGGCCTGTCTATTTTTTCTTGTTATGGTTCACTTTGTGAACCATGAAACTCTCGTTTGAGATGTAAATATGATACTTGTCTCATACTCACAAAATTGGTAAGACAACAAAGCTATAATAAATCGGATTAGTAATTTATGTATTACTGGTAAAAAATACGCGCGGGTTCAAATTTATATTGGAAAATTTTACTCAAATGGCCATAAGGTGGGACATCCCTTTTGGGCCTGATTTTCATTGATGGCTAGTAAAACGGCTATGCTGCATCAATTATTTCTCTCCTAAATCAATTGGCAAGTTTTATGTGTACAAATTTTGGAGTTTTAATTCGCTCTAACCAAAGTGACAAATAGTTAAAATAATAGATCTACAAGATCGATCGTGATAAACTTCTGCAATGACTTATTGCAATCTACAGCAAAACTACCTACAGTTCCAATCGTAAACGTCAAATCTCTACACCCACAACGTGAGGTCTGAGAGCACTAAGCACTTTTAAAAACTTCAATAACGAGCACTGTCATGTGATGCAAATTTCACACTGATTACGTCGAAATGATATTTTTTGGCTTACACAAATGCACGCAAAATAGCTTGAGGTGGACTACAAGTGTGCGTAGTTAATAATTGGTAGTTTCGAAGTGCTCCTAGAAAGCCAGAAGTCAGTAAATATTTTTACCTAGTTACTCAACATTTATTTTTTTATGAAAGGCGTTTTAAATTCACGTTCATTATAAGTGGGACATTTTATTTAGACACGGAAAGTTTTTTAGAAAACTGAAATTTATAGGTTGAATAAACAAAAATCATCAATAATCTTAAAAAAAGGGATTCGCATGAGCAAGATCATTAAAAAGAGCTACAGAAAGAAAGAAAGAACATTTTCATTTTCAGAGCTAATAATATTAGTATTTTTGATAAATAAGCTATTATGTATTACATTAGAGTGGCACCATGACTATTTCAAAACTCTTCAACTACTTGAAATGCGGAAAAGGGACTTCAAGAAGCGCTGGAAATAATTCACTACCAGTAGCAGCAAATTGACGGTGGAACTCGTTGATGAGCGTGAACTTTTTGGCAAAGGTGCTTTAGATTGTGCTGAGACGCTTTCCCCTAAAAATAGCAAAATTACCATTAAGAAATTGTAATTAACTGAATATATTACCTCTGCGTATTGGCATTCAATATCACCAAAATCAATTTTGAATCAGCTTTAATATTTTAAGGCAACAATATATACTTAATAAGCAATAATTTAACTCGGAAAGGATTGAATATAACTACTTTATACTAGGGTTTCACTATTCCAAATCGATTTGCCTGTATAAGCTAACAAGATTAATTCAAATCACGACTCACCACTGCTTGTTGTCACCACCTCTGGCAAAGCTACAAACATTAAGATTTCAAGTTCAAATAATTTCCCCACGGGAACAAAAGACCTATTGTGTAGAAACACTCAACTCATAATTGTGACTAGGAAGTACTTTAACTGCCTGTAACGCTCTCTATTATTTGTGAAAATTTACTTATCTCGCAGACGTCCGTAACTTTTTCACTGTTTTCCATTCCATCAAAAAAGTAGGACAGACATTAATCCATTTCAGTTATTCGTAACATGCAAACAACAGCTTAGTAATTTGTATCGATTGCATTATTCAATTAATAAATAAAGATTCGGTCGTTCAATTCGCTCAATTATAGTGCATATGAAATTGCTTCGCGAATTGACATTCAAATGGGTTGCCTTCGATTTGCATATTCATGAAATCGAAATTAGAGACACTTTAATATTTTCTTTGCTAATATCTTCTTCAGAAGCGAATATTTCAAGATCAAAATCAGTAACGTACGTGTGGTGGTAGCAGTAGAAGTAGCAGTAGTAGTAGTGGAAGGAGTTAAATATTCTGTTCACAAATAAAATTACTAATTATAGATCTCTGTGTATATTTTGGCGCACAATTAACAGAATAAAATGGACTTTCGAATTCTTATATGTTCATTACTATGACTATTACGACTAAACCCAATCCCTACCGGCTATATAACTAACTAATACAATGAACCTTCAGCTCTGTCTCCCAAATGCTCTTCAATTATCATTTAATGAATCACGATTTCTCCCGTTATGCACTCGTTGTGAGTAATTAATCAATCAATGATTATTTCACTGCCAGCAAAGAAACGATGTCTACCTATGACGGCAATCGATCGATTTTCTAACTGATGTGACAAATCACGGGGCAAAAAAATAAATGAAATAATTGTTGGGGTAGATAAAGATGGCCAGGGACTGAATTTCGCAACTGTTCAAATTTGAATCAAAAGTTGAATTCAAGGATCTACTTTTAAAATGCAGTCTTGCTAATCTTAATCAGCATATTTGTATGAGGTAAAAAAGTTAATTCGAATTTTCGACTCACCACTGCTTGTTGTCACCATCGCCGGCGTTTCTGCAAAATTCAAAATCGCAATGTTCAAACACTTTAAGTAAAGTGACAATATTCCTCTCCAATTTTAAGAGAGAATCAATTTGACTATCACACAAAAACAAGTTTTTCACGGATCTTTACTTCGAAGAAAGCAGTAAACAAGCCGTTTTTTTCATTTATTGCCCAATTATCAAAACAGCCTTCTGATTTGTTTTGAATTATTTATTTCTTCAATTACTAATAATTTTGCAGTTTGTTTGGCTCAAAATGCAATAATTAAATGTGATTCTCATGCAATTGCATCGCGATTTAGCTTGCAAATGTCTAATTTTACGTTTGAAGGTTAATGAGGTAGTTTCAACAAAGTTATAATAGCATTTATGGAAAACTAATATTAAAAAAAACATTCAGAAAACAGAACGGACACGTACGTGTAGTAGTAGTAGAAGTTGTAGTAGGAGTAGTAGAAGTAGTGGAAGGGGTAAAATATTCTGTTCACAAACAAAACGTCAAATGGACTAAAGTACTGCATATATTTGGGTGTAAAATCAGCAGAAAAAAATGACTTTCACCTTCAAATGCGTCTATTTATATAACTATTATGATCGAATCCTATGCCCTAACACATATCATACAAATAATTATTACAGCATAACTTTCATCTCATTTTCTCGAATGCTCTCTAATCACCATTTAGTGAATCACACTTCCTCCATTTGTACGCGGTTTGCGAGTAATTAATCTATCTTTTATCATTTACTTAAAGCAAATAATGAATTTTGCAACCGCCCGAATTCCCTCTTTACGATCGAGTCAATATATATATATATATATATATATATATATTGTAGGCTATTTTTTAATTCAAAAGTGCTTGCATGGTTTATTGTTTGATCACATTTGTACTATATTAACCCAATATGCCTTATTAGGAGAACGTGAACCAAATCAACTACAGACTCTCCACTATTTGACTCTAAAAATATTAAAAGTGACATGCTTTAATATTTAATTTAAGCGAATGAAAATTCATTCAATTCAATGGAACTGCATGGTAGCATAAAACGTACTCTAATCTTAATTAAAATATGTAAGAAAATCAATTTGTCTGTCAGACACCATGATTTTTTCCAAGTTTCTTTTTTCGGAGAAATGATCAAAACATTCCACATTTTTTTCTATTTATCGTCCAATGCCTGCTTTGTATTGGTTTCTTTATTTTATTTTAATCAAAATGATTGTGCTGTTTAATTTGATTGAAATGCACCGTTCAAATATAGTGCCTGTGAGATTGCCTGGCGTTTTGGCATCCAAAAAAGTTTAATAGATTTTAGACTATCTTTAAGCTTCTTTTAAATAATATTTTCATTAGATGCTAAGATTTAGTGGTCAAAAATAGTTACTCACGTGTGGTAGTTGTAGTAGTTGTAGTAGTAGTAGTAGTACTGGTAGTAGTAATTGCTGTTGTTGTAGGAGTTAAATATTCTATTCACAAACAAAGTGACGAATTGGCTAGATCTCTGTTTATATTTTGGAGCTCGATTAACAGAATAAAATTGACTTTTGGCTTCCCATATATTCATTACTATGACTATAACGACTAAACCCAATCCCTAGCAGTCAAGTAACTAACTATTACAATTAAAGCATTAGTTCTGTCTCTCGAATACTCTCTAATTGTCATTTGCTGAAACACGATTCGATTCAAATTCTGACTCGCCAATGCTTGTTAAAACAACCTACCTTTATCTCTGCGAAAATCAAAATTGACACAATTATAGTAATAATATTCTTCTTGAAATTCTACTGGCAAACATATTTAATGTTCTTGACACTTCCTAATATTAGTGAAACGGGGTGTGCGATAGACTTACCTCCACGTGGTGTACCCTGGGCAACGTATACTCATACGGCAAAAAAGTCTATTAACTGGCAATTGACTTCAAACTACCATGACCCCGCTGTATGTCATATTTGACTTCTTCCACATTACTCGCCTAACCTTTTTCATACCTTTGTGTCTGTCTCTATTTTCCACCCCCCCCCCCTCTCGACTTGTGTTCACTCTGATGTTCCTTCCCCTCTGTGGAGAATGAAGTCAGCTATATGGCAATGATAACTATCAAAATGCCTCCCATTCGATATAAACAAATAAATAAATAATGTTAGTGAAACATTCAATTGAACTCTCAATTATCATTTTCTCAATTTTCTATTTCGAAGAAACTAAATCTATTTATCGTCGATTGCTCAATCCAGAAAGCTGGTTTGTTATCGTTTCCTTTGAGTTGCCAAAAATTATCTTTATTCAGCCAAATTGTACCGGTTAAAATAAAGTGGTCAAAGGATTGCTTTGCGATTTGCATTCAATAAGTAATCTTTGATTCGCAATTAATGCAATCGCTTGCAGTAACACTAATTAGAGATTCAAAGATTTATAGCTAAAAGTACTATGCTCGTGCTGTTGAAAAATGGGTTAAATTATCTGTTCTCATACTAATGACGAATAGACTGGAGTTCTACATTATTGGTGTGTAGAATAAACGGAATAAACTCAGATATTTCAATTAATATAACTAGTTCAGTAATTTGAGTTTGTTCTATTAATTTAACTTTATTTATCATTTATTTTAAATATGTGGAAAACTTTAAAATTTAAACACATTGTTTGATGAACGATATACAATACTCACCTGTCATAGTGGTTGTGGTTACATATTCTATTGCAATAGAAATTGTAAATTGATTATATTTCCTCATGAAATTCTGTTGACATTTATTAAGAAAGAAACCAACTTTCGCATTCCGTTACATCTGGAGAAGTACCTACGGTTATAGAATATCTCTTGATTACGTCATTATGAAGAGATATATTACATGTCATTAATATTGACGTACCATCTCTGGTCCAGTCGATAGTGACACCTAAGATTGATGAACTAGCAGTAAATGACAAAAATGTGATATTTTCCATATTTTCTTGATGAACCTCGTATGTGTAGTCCAGACTATCTTGCAGTGCGTTAACTGTTAAGTCCCCTATGAAATGAAAAATTTGTGATTACATATATCGATTTGTATAAGCAGTGCTTGCCACCTTCACTTACTACAAGTTTGTCCAGGTGATTGGAAAACAAGTTGACTTTTAAACCATTCGCAAATCAACACACCACCTCTGAACAAGTAACCCTTAGAGAAATAATTTTTAATTAATTTATTTATTTTATAAATCAATCCAGTTATCAAAACTAAACGCATATTATGACTTCTACTTTCTAGTCCAAATAACAATACGATAATTTCAATCAGGTTGATAAGTAACATACATCAAGTTCGTATTTCTTGCTTATAATGGAAAAATTGACTTTAACCGATCCGTTTCCTTTAGCAAATCGAATGAACGGAAACGAAGCATCCAGCTTCAAATACTCTACAAATATCGAAAATTCATGCATGAAAATAAGTTGGCAACGAAACAATCAAAAGCATTCAAATATTTAACATTCACTCTATAATAATTCTTCTGATATACTAGCCACTTACCATTTTGACCAAGCTTGAAATCACATTTTGAAACGAAATTGATAATACAATTCCCCTTTCTTCCTCTGGTAAATATTTGTTCTAATTCTGGCCCATCTTTCATTGAAATATTAACATATCCTATATAATTGTGGTGACTAAATAGACTCAATTACCGTTTTCGATGTTGCAAGGTTTCCATTTCTTCACTCCCACCAACACGCATTCACCATCCTTAATCTCAAGTAGTTTAAATCTCTTTTTCAAAACGCCGTAAATTCTCTGAAAATGAAGACATTACCAGTTTATTTGAGATAATAGGAAAAATCAAAACTTATTTGATGCATAAATACCTACCGTATGTTCGCTTGTCATAATCAACAAAGGCTCTGTTTCCGCATTTGGCGTTGCGACGATTTTTGAACAAACTCTGTCGGTCGAATATAAATTAGCGTTTGTAAAAGCGACGTTGGCTTGCAGACACGCAAAGACTAACACCGTGACGATCATTTGCACTTTATTGTTATCGTGTTATTTTCAAAGCTTTATATAGCTTATTAAAGATAATAACGTTTCATTACCAAATGAAATCCTTAATTGTGCAATCAAAACAAGGTCGCAATGCATCGCGTGATCAGAACTGAGCAAAATACTTCACCTTGTTGTGTCATATATTATTGTTTTGCATTTATGAAATACAGTTACTTTGAATTTCACATTTTACTCCAATATCCCTTTCGTATGGAAATAGTGGAGGGTCAATAAGTGGACTAGTTTATATGGTGTTCGAATCTTCTTTGTTTCAACTTTAGAAAATCACTCACTACTGAAATAATTTAAGTTTGTTTTAATGCAAAGGATTAAGTACATTAAGTCAATTTGATATCAATTAAATATGTTTTAAAACAACTTAAACATCTTTATTATAAATACCATTGGGACACAGTAGCATTTACAAAGTGCATTTGACTAGCATCGATCTGTTCGTTCAAATGTCTCATGTTCATCAAGAAAGGAGTTAGAAGCATGCCTAAGAGTAAGGTATCGTCCCAAAATTATGGAAATTGTCATAGATGTAAAATTTTTAAGCAAGCTCAAATTTATATTATCATTCTTCTTAATTGATTAAAAACACACGCATTTATGTGCACCGAAACTCTACAGAATTAAATTTAATTTGTGCTAATGACTATGTAGACGGAACTTCACCTACAGTCACTGAATTTCGACATGGATTTGGCCGTTCAGACGAAGCACATGGTCTGATGACACTTCCCATCTCAGCAATCTTCCCTCTGCAGAGAAACTATATCAATCCCATATCCCATGTCTGTTCCAATAAGTTTGTAACTTCACTTCCTGAATCTACACAGCTCAAGATTCCATAGAGCATTTCTCGCTAAGACAATTACTCAAATAATAATCGCTCTAAGGATTGTTTCATTCAATCAACTACAAATTGTGCAAAGACAATGAATGTGTTGCATGTCTATATGGTATTTCTGCCCCACTTCATTTCAATTTGAGCTACAAGAATTTCGCTAGTGAAACCATTTGCACATTTTCCAAAGATTTGGTCGCTGTTGTTTTAAAAGCAGAAATTTTAACGTGTGTGTATTTTTATGCCTTAAAAATAATAGTCACCACGAAATAGGAATCAAATGAAAGAGTACAAAGTAAACTAAATTTGAAGCAAACGATGGCGACGATATATTTCCCATTTAAACTACAGACTCTCCACTATTTGACTCTAAAAATATTAAAAGTGACATGCTATTTCAGAAAACAAATTACAATTTATGCAAACTCCAATTAACTTTTTACAAAATTGCGACAAGTAGTGCCCATCTTTTGCAATTATTAATGTGCACGCCTACGATATAGCCATTGCCGGAAAGTATTCTCCCATATTTTCGAATGATGAGCAGTCACTTTAAGCGTGTCACCTGACAAAATTGAATGTGAACTATTTCTTACTGACGATAATATTACTTCAAACATACGCCTAAAGAAATGGAAATAGAATTATATTAAATTCTGTCATTCGATTTGCTGAATATTGATGATTCATGAGTCGTGTTACGTTGTGGCATTGAAATTCAGGATTGATTAACGCACGTGATGAATTTATACTAGGAATGAAGTTATGTAATCTACGATGTTTCCACTATGATGTCTCCTGGCGAAGACGGCATTCATCCGGAATTTCTAATTAGAATGGGATCAACAGCCAAGGAAACCATGCTGACCCATTTCGACAAAATCTGGGAGACCAGTCTCGTACCTAACCAATGGAAAGTTGCCATAGTAATACCGATACTAAAAAAGGGCAAAGACCCAAGCAAATTTGACAACCATAGGCCTATCACCCTCACTAGCGTTCTGGCTAAACCTATGGAAAGAATGGTTAACAGGAGGCTTACCTGGTTCCTTGAGACTAACAATATTCT